>JAADXF010000043.1:0-62786 GCA_023337575.1 Pythium chondricola
CGAGCGGTACACCCGCATCAGTGCAGCTACGACGCGCGAACTCGCAGCCCGAATGACCCAGCAACATCGCGCACCAGCCGGGCCAGCCAAGGCACAGCAAGCAGTGAGTGGCGTAGCGCCTCCACGCCCATCCCAGGCGAGGCGGCGCTTCCTCGGCAAGCCCTCAATACACGAAGTCTTTGCGCCCCTAGCGTCGTCTACTGGAAACTCAAAGTATCAAATCCTCCCGCCAAATATACTGCTTTAGAATAGTATGTCTCCAATCCTCAAGGAAACGAGGAGTTCAGATGTCCGGGAAATGGCGTGATCGGGATCGCAAGATTTGAAATGGCATTGCTCTTCAACGGATACGAATTGCGCGGGAAACAAAATATTAACCAATAGAACACGTTCAAAGCTATTCATTCCGCCAATCAGCGTTTAATTTGACCCACAGACGGTGGCACAATCGTGGGTCGAGTGGTTTGTTCGGATCATTTCCAAACAGAGGAAGGAGTAGTACTGTATTTGTGTGGCAACTCACCGCACCATAAATTGTGCACACTATTATTATAAGTAGGCCATCAGCTTCGAGACACCAGCTGATACTCGGCAGCTGCCCGCGTCCTTCATCTTCATGCCATGTTTCCTCATTCTGCTTCCCGTTGCTTGTGAGTCCTCTGCATCGCCTCATCTCTTCTTGACCATGTCGGTTGACACTTGCGCGTGTGAGAGAGCAAGCTGACAGGAACAAAAGAAACGAACTCGTCTCATTTCTTGACCGAGCCACCAACGTTGTGGGACGCGCCACGGTCGCCGCAACGATCGTTTACACCGAGCTGACGTGGCCCGTCCTTTGCACAAGTACTCGTCTCCTGAATCAGGAAACCAATGGCAGTGCCAACCCAAGTGCGACCACGCCACTGACGCCGTGTTGAGCAATACCTACGTGGCTACTGAGTACACAAGCAGAACCCAAACACAACCATCTCCAACGCCCCAGTGTTTGGTCTCTCTCTCCTCCCCACACTTTTCGTATTGAGCATCGAGGCGGCCGACCTTCCCCATCGCTGTTCGATACACGATACACGAGCCACAGACCAACCAGCACCACCCTTTTCGATACTGGGCCCTGGGAAGGCATGGGGTCGTTCCTCGTACCGCAAGCGGAGCTCCCTGGCGTCCGCGTGTCCCCCCGAGGAGCAGCAAGTCGAGCAACTCCTCCAGCGCACACTGGCTGCGTTTGACGAGTACGCCGTGGTGAATCGCCGCCACGTGGACGCGCGTCGGTGGAAATAGGACACAGTGCGCGAGAAACTGCGACTCCACAAGGAGCGCAAGCCGGCATCGAATGATAGGAAAGAGTTCTTGCTTATCGGCGAGCTGCCTGGCCGTGTCGAGGACGCGCTGTACGCTCTCTCGTGCGAGAGCCACATCGAACACGCCCTCCTCACCCAGTGCATCCATGAAGACACCGTGGACTGTGGCGTGTTGCGTGTGCTTGAAGGCCCTCGCGACGACGACCCGTACCGCTCGCTTGCGTATAAATGGCTCGTGAAGGCGCCGTCCGGGATGAGCAGTGGGAAGCAGTACCGCGACGCCGTGACAATCGAATACAGTGGCACGATGTACGCCAGGCACGGCAAGGAGATTGGTTTCCACGTGCTGCTGACCATCGAAGTGAACGCGTTCCCGGAGCTGCGCCACCGCAACTGCGTGCGCGCGGCCAAGGATCAAACCATCCGCACACTCTTCCACCAGGCCACCGACAAGAGCGTGGAGGTGTTTCTTCAGGCGGACGTGGACAGCGGTGGAAGTCGTGGCCTCCTGCGCAGCTCCTCCTCGTCGTCCACGTCCTCTGTGTACTCCTCCGATGCGTTGTTTGCGATCGCGAATGCGCTCACGTGTGGCGAGACCAAGCGGCTCACGCTGCTGATCGACGAGTGCCGTCAACTGCGGATGAACCCGTCACGTCGGCCCAGTACGGTCGCCTACCACGAGGAAGCCGTGCTCTGCTCCATGTGCCGCCAGGAGAAGAAGGTCTTCAATATCATCACACTCAGCGAGTGCGAGGTGTGCAGCACGACAATCTGCAACAAGTGTCGTGAGAACCGCCGCATCTTTGCGTTCGACCAGACCGCGCAGATCATCGGAAGGTTTGAGAAAGTGAGCTGTGTGCATTCAACGCCAAGCGGCTGCGTCCGGAGGGGCCAGGGTGGACCAGTAAGCGCGAGTCATTCGCGTCGAGTGGATCCTCGTCGATCCATCTCACCGGGACTCATCTGCAGCTGCGGCCGGCCAGCGTCGCGTCCACTGTGACGTCGGGTAGAGCATCAAGCGATGCGATCGGAGCTAGCTCGTCGATCCTGGAGGATGACCTCACCTCGTCGTCAATGCGGATGATGTCCAGGCTGTCATTCGACAGCAGCGCGGACCACGGCTCGCGGATTAGTGTGGACAGTGTGGACGACATCCCGGTGAAGATGGTCCGACAGAGGGAGGAGTGGCCATCCGAACCGTCCACTGCGTTGGTCGTCGCGGACGGTCGACGACAACCAGGTACAATACCACGAGCGATGCCCCTACAGCAACCGCAGCATCCCCACGGCGGCGCCCCGCACGGCATGACTCCGCAGGCGGCCTACAACCACCAGATGCAGTTGTACCTGCGCATGCAGCAGCTCACACAACAGGCGGAGCAGACATACCAAACAGCACGACAGTTCGAGCCACAGACAGCGCGACACCCACCGCAGCGACAGTAGAGTCAGTCAGTCCATAGTAGTATTTAGTGACCAAGAAGCTGGTGTCGGTGCGTGCTTGTCCGACCCACGTGAGTGTTTACAGTTTTAATAATCGAGTGTACCCAAGGTCGGTGGAGTTGCTGGTCTCGTGTTCTTTACGAACGCCCTGAGATGATGCCGCGACAGTTGGAGCCACCCCAGACGGCGAGTCGTTCAGCTGCCTCCACCCAGTGCTCTCTATCCCTCGCTCTGTGTTACCGGTACGGTACCCTGCTGTTGAACCACTATTCATGAGTCTCTGCTACGTGGAAGAGAAGACGATGGGAGGTGTAATCGTGGACTGGTTTACGAGATCTGGTTTAGTTGTTTCGCCGCTGATCCAGATCAAAGCGAAGCCCGTTCCGCCTGACGTTAACTCTTCTGCGGCGTCCTCACTTCATCTATACTGTGCTGCATTGCGCTGGAGCGTGAGGGCTTTCTTCTGCGTTGCCATGATTGACCGCCATGATCAATTGCTGCAGCGACTGCTCACCAAGTTTGATGAGTCGCCGAGTATCAATAGCAGCGGCAAGATTGATGGCTGGAAACAGATCGCCAACAACGATTCGCTTCGGCTCTACCGACGACGGAGAAGCACCGACCGAAGACAGGCACGGCTTCTTCGTGATGCGATCGACCTCAGCGGCGAGTGTATCGGCCAGTCCGCTGACTTCTCCCACGCGTTTGGCGCCAGTACCAACGCCGAGTTCGCTGCGATGATCGCGCATGCAACACACGAAGCAGTACAGGTATCCGTGCAGGAAATAGATACTGAGACGAGGACGCGAGTATACCAAGCCACGAGGATGAAGTCTGTACTCAACAAGCAACGGTCTGCTCTCTGTGTGCTGTACACTGGAACGACTCTGGTGGCGAACGATGACGTCATTGCGCATTATGCCATCGTGGCACGAAAGGAGACGTCGCAAGATGAAGACGAGCCGTGGCTGGGGGTGCTCTTTCGACAAATGGACGCAGGAGTGGTGCAAGTGTTCGCGACGGGTGTTGTACAAAACAGCCTCGCACGTCTGCTACCGAGTGCGATCAACCGAATGTCTCAATACGGAGAGGCGATGCGGATACGCCAGTTCCTCGCCGACGCGTGGGTCGTTCAAGCCAATCACTCCCACCATTGTCGGCCTCGCGGTGTATTGTTGACTGTGTGCTCGATTTGTCGAAGCCAGTGCAAGCCACGACGCCACACGACGTGCGATGTGTGCTCCAGTCGCGTCTGTGATAAGTGCCTTGTCACCAAGCACACACTCTCAAGCTCAAACAATGCCAGCGCAGTATTCAAGCCTGTACACTGCTGCAAGATCTGCTTGATTGCAATGCACCAGACGCCAGAGTCTGTCGAGTTTGAACCAACACGGTTCCAAAACTCGAACAGCGGATACTCCCAGGACTGGACGACGACCACCAAGAAGAGCCGCGCTCTGAGCGACGTGGATCGGTACACTGCCGCGATGCACAAGCGCCAGACCACGGCGCAGAAGATGATGGCCAAGTGGGCCACGATCTTCGGGGAAGGCGAGTCGCCGATGGACGATGCCAGGGCCATTCGATCCACTAGCACAGCGTCGACCGCATTCTCGGACGCACTCTCTAGCGCACACACAAAGGCGGCTGGCTCGCTGATCACGACGCAGTATACAAAGCAAGAGGATGACACAGATGTGAACGAACCAATGGCCGAACCGCCTGGCGATCGAGACTCGAACGAAGACATGGTGCGATGGGTGCTGTAGCCATTTCTGAGTATACGAACATTCCCAATAGTGACATGATAGTAATTTAATTCTCATGTGCAAGAAGAGGTCATTATATGAAGGTGATCTTGGCGTGAAGATGGTTCTCAAATTGAGCAAGTGCTGGATGCTGGATCAGTGAGACCATTTCAAAATGGCGGCGCTGCGAGTGACGTTGATCAATGCTCGTGATCTCGTGGCGAGCGACTCCGGATTGGAAGGCAAGACAAGTGAACCCTTTGTGGTGTTCCACGTCGGCAAAGAGATACAACAGAGCTCGTGTATCATCCAGCAGCTCAACCCAGAATGGCGACCACGCGAGATCTTCAAGTTCCTAGTGGTGAACGCCGAGAAGGATATACTCATATTGTATGTCGCCGACACCGCACACCGGGACGTGACTCTGCTGATGTGGGAGAACGAAGTGTGGAGCCTCACCTCTGGCTGGATACCGTCGGACACGTCGATCTACCGCCGCTACTCGACATACGACGATACGGTCACCTCGAATCGTTTCGACCAGGTCGCCCCATCAGCACCCAAGGGCATGGAGGCGCACGGCTGGTGCTACGTACTCGATACGAACCGCGACGACGCTGGGTGGCAGTATGGGTATAACTTCCTTGGACCGTTCACTGGTACCAAGACCATGTCAAGCTACGTGCGGCGCCGTCTCTGGGAGAACACGTGCATCCCCGCGACGCGACACTATTAGGCTAGATTCCAGGTGCCTAGGATTACTTTATATCAGTACATGAAACATTCGTCCACTTCAACATTTGTACGTGAAACCGACTTGGCCACCGCTTCCTCGTGCTTGTCCTATTCCGGCTCACCGCTCACATCGTTCTCCACCATGGCAACGGAGGCTGATGCGTCGCCGTCGGGGGTGTCTGGACTGATCCCCAATTCGAATGCGCTCAAACTCGCGTGGTCGTTCGGCTTCAACAAGGACCTGGTCAATGGCGTCCACAACCTCACTACGTCTTCGCGCCGCGCCGTGTTCTACACAGCCGCGCACACTGGTGTGATCTACGACTACGCGCAGCGTCAGCAGAAGCTGCTTCAGGGCCACTGCCACCCGATCTCGTGCTGCGTCGTGAGCGAGGATAAGCGGTGGATCGTCACGGCGGACAAGGGTCCTGAGTCCATGATCGTCGTGTGGGACAGCATGACGGGCAACCCGATCAAGACCATCTTCCAGCCACATCCCTTTGGTGTGGAGGCTATCGACATCTCGCCAGACGCGCTCTTCCTCGTCACACTAAGTGCTGTCGACCCGAACGCAAAGGACACCAATGTCGCTACTTCCAAAAAGAAAAAGCCGCGCTTCCAGCAGGAGCTGAGTGTGTGGGAGTGGACGTCCCCAGCCGCCAGCAATGGCGCGTTGCACTCAAGCTTCGTGGCCACCGAGGACGTGCAGCACGCTGTGCGCTTCAATACCTACGACATTCGCGAGATTGTTTCGAACGGCAAGCAGCGCGTCATCTTTTGGAACTGGGCTGACCACAAGCTGCTGTTCTACTCGCCGTCGCTCTCCCAAACGGACTTTCGCCAGGCGGTCGGCGACTTCACGCAGTCGCTCTTTGTACCAGACTCCAAGCAGGCCCTCACCGGCACAGAGGACGGTGATCTCGTGCTCTGGGACGTGGTCGCCACGGAAGATGACGACGCGACTGTCACCAACGTTTTGGACCGCAAGGCCACCAAGATCGTGAGGCTGGTTGGTGACCACAACGCGCACACGAAGAAAGTGGCAGTGAATGTGATCACCGACATGGACGGCTACCTCGTGCTTGGCTCGAGTGACGGCGCGGTGCGCTTCTATGACTTTGACTTTCGCCTCGTTGCGTGGTTCGAAGACCTCAACGCTGGGCCAGTGCAGTCCATCTCGTTTGCCGAGCCGTCTACATGTACATTGTCAGCAGGTGCTGGCAGCAATCATACTGGAAAGCAGAGTGCTGTCAGTGGCTCGCGACGGTCACAGGACAACGCGGGAAGTGAGGAGGAAGTCTTCACCGTCCCGGACTTTATCGTGGGTACATCGTCTGCGTTCATCGTCGGGCTCAGTGCCTCACTCTTTGGTGAGCACGAGCCCGACAAGCGCCGTGGTACGCTGTTGATGCAGGGGATCAACGACGAGATCCACGGCCTCGCGACGCATCCCAAGTACGCGCAACTTGCGATCAGCTCGTACTCTGGCGTGCTGCAGCTCTGGGACTACCGCACCAAGCGGTTGCTGATGATGCGCAAGTTTGACACCGACAAGCTCCGTCCGCAATGCCTCACGTTCAGTCCGGATGGGAAAAAACTCTTTGTCGGCTTTACCAGCGGAGTGATCAAGATCCTGCACGCACAGCGGCTGGAGGATGTATCCATGCTGCGTCTCTCCAAGGTGGCGATCACCGACATCCGCGTGAGCCTGGACGAGAGCCTCTTCGTCGCTGTGGACGCCAATTACTTTGTAGGCATGTGGCGTGCCAAGTCCGTGTCGTCCACTGCGACGACGCCAGACGAGAGTGCGTCCACCGTCGCGACCGAGTGGACGTACTTGGGGCGGTGCAGGGCCCACGCCAAGCCACTCACGGGCTTGGAGTTTGGCCAGACTGCGGACGGCACGCCTCTGCTGGTGTCCGTGGCGGAGGACAAGACGTTGGTCGAGTACTGCCTCAGCCGGTCGAGTATCGTGGACGGTATCGTGCTCACGCAGTCGCCACTCAAGATCGAGCAGAGTGCGACGCCGACTGCATGCTGCTGGCACTCAGAGATGAAGAGTCTCCAGGAAGACATGCTGATCGTGGCCAACGATGAATACAAGCTCAAGCAGTGGAACGCCAACAACAAGATTTGCCGCAAGACCACGCTAGGTCCCTCCTACGGTGGTCCGATGAACCGCTTGATCCCCGTGCCACTCAAGGCACCGGGCAGCTCCCCACCAGCGGAGAGGTACTGCGCTTACAGTACCCATGAGAAAGTCGTGGGACTGCTCAAGCTGCCGCTGGACGGGAACCCACACAAGTCGATGGGGCTGATCGCCCACTCTGGCGAGATCAGCAACATCGACGTGTCCTATGACGGCAACTACCTGGTAACTGCTGGCGGTCGCGACATGGTGATTAATCTGTGGGAGATCCACACGAATGAACTGGACGCCGTGGAGGCCAGTGCGAACGGTGCAGACGGTCTGGAACCGTACTACTCACTGCTGGAAGGCGGACGCCACGGTGCCTTCTACCATGAGATCGTTGACTACTTTTACTTTGCGCAGCTGCGTGTCCAAGGTGAGAATGCGACGGGTGTGCGTGAGATCACCGCGAGGATCCCACTGCAGGAGATTCCGAATGTCATGCGCGCGCTGGGCTTCTACCCGACCGAACAGGAGATCCAGCACATGTGGAGCGAGGTCAAGTACTCGCAGTTCACGCAAACGACGCAGGCGGTCGAGAGCATCGATTGCAAAGAGTTTATCAAGCTGTACATCAACCACCGTCCAGTGTTTGGCATTGGCAAGAGCGACATTGAAAAGGCCTTTGCTGTACTGGGCGCCAACCCAAGTCTCAAGTGGGACGTACTTCAGAGACGACTGCTGCACATGGGCGAGCAGATGACCGAGGATGAATTGCAGAGCTGCCTCGATGCTCTGCTGATCGGAGACGAGAGTGAGACCCCTGGAGGAGAAAGCGTGGTTCAAATGGACGCGCAGTACACAGCGCTGAGCTTTGCGGACAAGGTGCTGGGGTTCGATGATTACGACACGATGGAGAACGAGGAAGACGCCGTCGTCGGCGCGTGATCGTGTTTACTAGTGTTCCCGTGGACGTTTGCCTAATGCACATTCTGTACTTCCTACTACGTCGACTCATGGCGTTTTGCTATCAGCAGGTCATGATGGCATAGCCGCACTCAAATGGCTGGTCGTCTTCGTCTTCGGCACCACTGAAAAGGAAATAGTCATCAACCATCGAGAGCCTCTCGTTGGAGAGGGAGCGAGTGGACCAGCCGAGCTCGAGTGGGTTGCTCTTCTCTCCAGACGGGCTGACGTCCAGCAGCCAGGAACACCTCTTGCTTCTTTGCTTGGAAAGACCATGACCGCTTGTTCAACGTCCACGATGGCTTAGCTGTTTCGTTGACTGGGACGTAGACATCGTCGGTGGTCTTGACTAGCGATGGCATCTTGGTAGCAGACAAAGCTTCATTCTGCTCGCCGATTTGAAAGTCGAATGCGTCGACGAAGCGGTCGAGGATACGATCCACGATGGCTTGTCCAGAGTACCCACGGTGGATCACATGGTCGCTAAGAAGCGAATGTCGCTGGGGGCCGAGCATGGTGTCAAAGGGTACGCTGCTTTGAGCGTGGGCAGATTCCAATCGATGCGCCGAAGCTGGTGGCTTCCGACACGCAGTCTATTGAGATCTGTCGGTCGGAGGAGAGACGACGACGCTCAATACGCACACGAGTTCAATCGAATGGGAGAGAGCGAGGCTCAGCGTTCAACCGATTCGTATGGAAGCCGTTGGTGGCATCTGTAGGGAGCTCCGACTGCTTGCAACGCGTCATCCCCAACAGATCCATCAGAGTGATGATCACCTGAATGGGAAAGTGCACACAAGAACGGACCTGATTGGTTAATCGTAGCCTAAAGCGATCGATGATTGGATTATACAGAAATCATCAGATCTGATGCGGTAGGAAAGTACACATCATCATTTGGATCGACTGCATCTGGCATGTCGGCACCGTTAGCCGCAGCGCGATTGTGGTTGCCAGAGATGCAACGGAGTTGGTGTGGCAACATTCTCGACGTGAAGGCCGTGCGCTATCCGATAAAGAGCAAGTCAGTCGACCCACGCTACCGCTAGTACCAAGTACACGGGCGACGATGGTCTCGACGCTTCGCACGCTGCTGCTTGTGCTTCTCGCTGTCGGCGGTGTCATCGTGGGCAATGTGCAGCAGCCCCTCCGCGCACGCTGGGTGTCTCTGCAGGCCCAGATCAACACCAGCGAAGTTAAAAGACTCTCGATTGACAGCGTCTCGGTGGCAGATGCCGCTGCGATCTTGAGTGGCCATGTCAGTGCATCGCGGTGGCTCCACGACATTGGCGAATGGCATTTTCTCCATGGTGGTAACTTCACACTCGCCGAGCAGTTTCTCCGCATAAGCGCAGACATGGGTAACGCCGACGCGCAGTTTCTCATCGGCGCTCTGACGGCGACAGACTCGAAGCGTCGCGGCGTCGCCGAGTCTGCGCTCTTCTATCACTTCGCATCGCAGCAAGGCAGTGCCCTTGCCTCTATGGCACTAGGCTACCGCCATCTCCACGGTTACGGCGCTCCTCGCTCGTGCAACGTAGCTCTACGCCACTACAAGACAGCCGCCGATTTTGTCATTCGCCACAATCACGCGCTTCCAAATCCGTCGTTCCCGATGCAGCACTTCACCCCACCACTACCTTCGAAACTGAGCGACAACCAGTACCACCAGCCAGTCCGCGACAACGAAGAGCGCCAGCGAGTAGAGTATCTTCGCATCCGTGCTGCCAGTTCTTCCAGCGCTGAGCTGCTCGTGCGAACTGCCAGCCTCATACTCTTCAGCGATATCTTCCAACGCGATTCTGAAGACCGTGCTGCCCACGAGGAAGCTGTCCGCTTCCTCAAACGAGCTGTGGAGCGTGGAAGCTTAGCGGCGAAAGCACTGCTGGCCCACGTATATGCGTACGGTCTGGCCGAGAACCATGTCGATATGAATCAAGCGATCCATCTCTACGAAGATGTGGTGAAGTCGAACGATACTCATCTCCCAGGCTATGCAGAGGCAGCCAACGGACTCGGTCGTGTGTATTTTCACGGACTCGGAGGCACCAACATCGACTACGAACGTGCGATGGCCCAGTTTAATCTCGCTGGTCGCGCAGGCCACGCTGACGCCGTGTATAACTCGGCCGTCTTGATGGCGAACACCCGCCGTGAGAAAGCGAAGGAGTACTTGGAAGCTGCCGCTGATGTACGCCATGTCGCTGCCATCTTCCGACTCGCGCGAATAAAGGAGAAGCAAATGTTTCACGGGCTTCTCGACGCGGATCACAACTGCGAGGCTGTCGTACAGCTATACAAACGAGTCGCTGAACACAACCAGCTCACCATGACGCTCGTGCGCCACGCAGCCGAGGCCTTCTTGGATACCCGCTTTGATCTCGCCCAGCGCTTGTACTTGATAGCGGCCGAGCTGGGATACAACGCTGCTGAGCACAACGCGGCGTGGCTCATGGAGCGCTACCAGCTCTCTTCACTCGATGCAGCGGCGCGTGACAGTCAGTACACGAGTCTTGTATCGCGCGGGATGGCGCAGGCTGACGTCGATGCCTTCGTTCGTGCCGCAGATATGGAGTACGCGCTTGGGAATCATCGTATCGCGATGACACACTACCTTCAAGCTTTGCAACTCGATCGTCGCCACGCTCGAGCATTGTTCAGTGTGGGGTACATGTGCGAACACGGCTTAGGCACTGTGAGCCACAGCCCCAACCTGGAACGAGCACGAGGATACTACGAACGCGCCCAACGTGAGGAGCCGACGCTTGTGTACTTGTACACTCTCCTGAAGTGGAGAATTGACGCGAAGCTTTGGTTTGCGTCGATTACTCGTCGCGTGGGTACCTTGTTTCTCAAGCGAGAAGAAGTCGCATCTTCCATGGCCGAGGTTCGTGCCGTGTCGACCTCTAGGCAAGCTGTGAATGCTTCGCCAAACGACGTCATCTTCGCGTCAGCGATGGTGTTCGACGGCGAGACCTCCCGGATCGTCGTTGACGGCCAACACCCGCGTACTTCAGGTGGTATCACTCTTGACTTCTGGTTATGGATCGATGACGAAGCGAGCGATGACAGAGGATCCCAGGTAGTCGCAGAGTGGCAAGACGGAGTTGCTGTCCTTCTCCAACCACGCCACGATCAAACGTCGTGGCAGGTGAATGTGAAAGCTTCGTCGTCGTCGAGCTCGTTGATCTTCACGAACGCTGCATTCGACCCGAGACGATGGTATCACGTCGCCATGGTCATTGAGGATTCGGAAGCTGATGTGGCTTCGGTGACTACACTTTTAATCGACGGCAGTCAAGCAGACGCTGGATATCTTTATCTTGGACGTCGAGAGATGAATCACCTCCTGTTGTCCATCGGCCAGTCACTCAGCGATGCCCACGACTCAAACCATCGCTTTGCCGGCCAACTCGCTAACTTTCGCTTGTGGAAATCACCGTTGCCAGCGGTGGAAGCAGGCGCAGTACACACGCGAAGCAGCTGCAAAGACGGTAGCGGGCGCATCTATCTGTGTCTTCAGTTCGATGTGGCCACACACAAAGACGCTGACTCGATGCGCGAGGAGACCGCCAGCCGAATCGTCGATTTGTCGGAATCGAAGGTGCGCCACGTCGTACAACACCGATCGGTCGAGCTTCGGATGATGCGATTCCCTCCTTCCAACTAGAGACGTCATCGATGCTCACTCGGAATAGACGCAAACTTGTAATGCTTGCATCCGGCTTCGTCGACGTCTCCGAGTACCAGGCTCTCACTTGAATAACTGTGACTCTGACTTGAAGATCTTCTGCAGCACGCCAGCGATAGAACGCGTCTCAGCCACCGAATACTCGTACTTCGATCCTTGTTTGTGGCAACTTGCACTTCCTTCGCCATACTTTGACACATTTGCAACAGTCTTGATCCAGTCGCTCAACTGGCATTGAACCGTTGGTGGTTGAAGCAGACGCTCCGTCCCTTGCGTATTGGCACAATGAATGCTGCAGTCTTGGCATTTCGATATCGGTCGGAACGGCGCTGGGACATGGTACAAAGTCGCCCACCGTACTTCTCCAAGAAATGGATGTTGCTTCACTTCTGTCGAACCTTGGTTGTGCCCCAGTCGGTTGCTTTTATCAACGACCAAGAGGTGGTGGAGGAAACTCTTGCATGCTGCGCTGACTCGCGGGGTGCTTGGGAAGGTCAGCTTCCCGGTGAGAGCTCTTCGAAAGAGTTCACGTGTCGAGTACGGCCGGTCGCGATTCAGATTCTGGAACGGAGGCGATCCATAGAGAAGTTCATAGATGGTACAGCCCAGAGCCCACCAGTCCAAACCTGTCGTGTGGTTCTCTTCCTGGCAGATCATTTCGGGAGCCATGTACTCGATACTGCCAACAAACGAATTCGAACGCGAAGTGAGGCGGTCGTCCACGCCGACGAAATGGTGGGAGTTCAAGCTCACGTTGTGAGCTGGCTTCGCACTCTTCTCTTCCTGGTGTTCCACTTCGTCGCTTGGAATGATCGCCAAGTCATCTTCGTCGCTACTCGTTGTAAACAGTGTTGTGGATACGTCGCTCGATCTCTGCGAAGCAACATCCAGGTTTGGAAGCGTCCGCATGTGTGGGTGCCCGTGACTCACTGGCGTGCCCTCGCGAGCAACGCCAAAGTCAGTCAGCTTGATGTGGCCGTCGTCTCCGATCAGTACATTATGCGGCTTAAGATCTCGGTAGATGAACCCCATCGTGTGTACGTATTCCAACGCGGTGATCATCTCAGTGACGTAGAATCGAACAGCGCGTTCTGGCAACCTCCCTCCATTGAACTTGCGAACGTCGTCTAATGTCCCCCCACACTGGAAATGCAGCACGAGATACAAGCGCTCGTTGTCGTGAAAGCTATCGTAGAGTCCGCAGATGAATGGATGGTTCAGTAAGTGCAGGATGTACTGCTCTCGACGTGCGTGGAGTGTCTGCGAAAACATAGAAACAATCCCTGATATGAGTCACGTCCACTACACTTTAACCCCCTGTACAACACGAGCTGTCAGGGTGACTTACGCGGCGTGTCCATGGCTCCTCGATGGAGCAAGGCAGTACCTTCATCGCGAACATCTTGGCCCTCTGCTTGTGCCGAACGAGAAACACGTCCGCCGTGCTGCCCTCTGCCAGTCGTTCGATGCACTCGTAGTCTGACAGCGAACCAGTTGCGCTCGCGTGCTCATTCATCTTAAGGCGCAGGTGCCGATTGCCGGTGATCGCGCAGTGCGTTGCGGATGCCTGTTGCTCGTGCTTATGCGGGAGTAAGCGGGGGGCGTGGAGGTTGCCGTTGGGTTCAACTTATGACACCGTTGCAGTGACCATCATTTTGCCATGTTGCCCCAAACCAAGAGGCATACCGGTTACATACCGGTACCACAAGAGGTCACTATTACGGGTGAAAGAACGTTAGAGACAGGCAACCTTTCAAGATGCACTTCTTTGCACACTTTAACCTGGCTTTAATGGCTTTTGTAGAAGACATTATAATGTCTACCATTAGGTTAATGATTGTGTGTCAGTAGGGGCAAGGTCATTAAAAAGATTGTTTAACAAAGTGGAAGGTCATCCCAATGACATCTCAGCACCGCTGCGTGACTAACATCTCGCAATTCTGAGCGAGCCATTCTTGCCAAGAACTTCTTAGTGCGCAGCATGTCCACGACGCGCGCGGTCGGTGCCCGCCAAGCGCTCCGACGCCCGCCTTCATTTCTCGTTTCTCTTGCTGATCTTGGGCGTGGTGTTGGCTAGATGAGCTCGCTGCCACTGCTCAAGCACATTCTACAACTTCCTTCCTCGAGTTGAATCAAGCTCCTCAAGCTCTCTCCACAACCGGCAACAACCAGCATCATGGTAGCTGCACGTGCAACTCACTCTGGCATCAGCGTCTTCAAGCTTTGGCTCACGGATAAGGGTACCTTCCCGATTGTCTTGATCGCTGGTACCGCCGCCACCGCTGCGACCGTTGTCGCGACGCACTACTTGTTCTTCAACCCAGACGTCTACTTCGACAAGGATCGCCGCGAGATGCACTTACACCATGATGCTGACACTGGCAAGCGCTGGCGACAGTTCCGATTTGCGTTTGCAAACTACGATCGGAACCCAATCAACCAGTCTCGCCAGTACGACTCCCTGTTCGAGAAGACAGAGAACCAGCATGTTCGCCGTTAATGTCACTTGCGTCTAGCATCGAAGCAACGATGGAATGCGTCATAGAATGTACATTTACCAGTGAAATTGCGTCTTTTTGTTTTGCCTTGGTTGCATCGTGATGACTCATATCTTGAACGCGTACTTGGCAGTGTTAGGGGACGTAGGATACTGGAGACGAACATCTTCCGTGCGCTTGTCCACGATTAGCCGTGACGTGCCAGGGATGGTGTCAAACATTCCAGGGATTAGTCCTCGGTGGTGCCGAGAGATCGTGAGTGACTTGGTGTAGAACCCTCGCTTCGCCAGGAGGCACCGGTACCAGCTCTGCATGTATAAACACGCTGCTTCTCTTTCACCGTCACGGACTTTCGCCTGGCAGTACGTGAGTACAGACTCCATGTTCGTCACTGACTTGTCCAACTGTCGCAGGCGCTGTTCAAACTCGTGAAGGTTCGCGCGATCAAACGGCGGCAGCAGCAACTGCCACGCATGCACGACACGGTCTTGACAGAACTGCATTTGCTGGTGGACAGGATTGAGTGCCGCCATGATTTGAATACGCCATCGAGGTGGGACGATCGAAGCGTGGAGCCACAGTGGAGCATCATGAACACCGTGGTCTAGCTCCTGTGCATGGAACAGTAGTCGCTCAGTGAGACCAGCGCATTCCATCCGCCTCTTGGACTCGCGATGGCGCCGTCGTGTATCTTCAGAGAGATGTGCACCTGCTGTCGTGGAACGGACAGAGACTGATATACTCGTACGATGATCGCCGGATGGTGAGCGAGACGAGCGGAGCGCGTCCGCGTACGCTCTCCCTGTTTGATCATGAATGCTTGAGGACAAGATCTTTTTCCGCGATCTTCCCAGCGACCGCAAGGAAGGCCCACTTGACGTTATGCGGCGAGATACACGCCGAGACTCTAACGATGAATCCTGCCTCTCGTGATCTGTGGGTAGCTGCGGGTTGATATCTTCAACAAGATCATCGTCATTCCCAACCACCGATTCATCTTCTGATTCGAACGATGCCTCCGAGGACCAATCCTCTCGTTGCGCGGAGCCTTCATCTGACGAAGACATGCTTGCTCACTCGCGTCTTTTCAAGATCATGCCATACGGTCGCCTGTCACTCCACCGGGGTCCCGTCTCCTGAATCAGCAGCTTCGGATGTAGACGACCAGATTCGCTCGATCGTCAAGAACGATGCCCGCTTTGCGCGTGGCTACTCGTTCATTGGCCACTCGCAAGGTGCCGCGATTGCTCACTCGGTGATCGAGAGCATGGACGACCACAAGGTCCATACGTTCATCAGTCTTGCTGGTACATCCAACGGTATCTTCTACGGTCCTCAGGAGACCGATTTCCTGCCAGCGCGTCTGTACCTCGAGTTCTTTGGTGTGAACGACGACCCGGCGGCGTTCAACGTGTCCAAGTACACGATCGATGATATATACAGTGGACGCCTCTCCGTGGACTCGACCAAGTTCGACATGACACGTACGGTCTCAAGACCCTGGATGCTCGTGGCGGCTTGAAGCTTACCGCCATTGATAACATTGGTCACGTGTGCTGGGTCGCCGACTCGGTCGCGTTCAGCCGCACGGAGGAGTGCAAGTGGCGCTCAGTCTACGAAAAGAGCGTCCAACCTATCCTTAAGCCGATTACGTCGACTAGTTGAGAGCTAACGATGAACGATTCGCTCCACATGCGATGAGCTCCAGGTCCTCGACTCAGTTGAAGATGTCAAATGTCACTAAAGTGGGGTCGGTTGCTCAAGTGACAAAGGCTCAGTCGAATGGCACCGTCGGTTGCTATGACGGCCGCACAAGTTGTCGGTGCTACAGCGCTTTGGCGCGTGGCGCGAGCAAGCGCTGCGTCGAGAGGGGTTATACATGTGTTTCAGCGACGCGCACTGTGTATCGTTGCCGATGAAGACAAATATCTCGAGCTCAAACAGCTTAAAGATATCAAGAGGTCCGTGGATCGTGGCATCTCTTTTATTGACTGCAACAAGCACAGCACTCATCTTGATGCAACAGTGACGCTTTCTACGACGAGCAGAATCTCCACCGACGGTACTTCTACCATATCGATCTTCAGGTGCGACAGTCACTGACAGTGGTGACGATCTTTGTGGTCATTCTTACCTTCGTTTCGCGTTTTCTTTCCATCACCAGGGACGCTTGTTCCTGGAAAACACGCGACCAAAAAACATCGCGACGTCGCTAAAGAGTGCCAAGTTTCTGCGGTTCTTTTTCTCCCAAGTGCGACCAAACCGCTTGAAGATTCATGGCAGTCCAAGTCCAGACGAAGGGCGAGACATAGCTCCGTTTCTAGAGTACCCGTATCGGTCCCCATGCGGCAAGGAGATGAACTTCATCAAGTGTGCTGACCGTCCGTTGGTTTTTGAAGACCTGCGCAACCGTGAGGATGATGACGATAATTGGGAGTTCGTGTTCGGAGGTGGAGAGTTGACGATGCCGTTTCGTCCGGACGCCCTCAAGGTCTCGCTGACAACAGGCAGGCTCTACCATGACATTGAGACCAAGCATTTTCCTGCTGGCGATCAGGATTCAGTTGGACTGGTTCGATCCCAAGTAGCTGTGGAGTTGGGTCGTACGATCCATCTTCTGGACGAACCGACGGACGATGTGATCGGAGAGTTCATGTGGAAAGACCAAGTGTATCCCGTCCGAAGCATCGATTGAACAGCCACGTTGGTGACTCCGTAGCATAAGGCTGCTTTGTGCCTTGGGGATCTCTTCAACAAGAAACAAGGTTGTGGAGCTCCTCCCGCTCATTTTACTGATTATTGTTTCAAAAGTAGGTATCCTGATAGTCATCGTATCAATACCAGGTGTGTTTTGTATGTGACGCGCGCATTACAAACGACGGAGAGTGCACTACAGTATCAATCGTACCGGATGAAGCGCACCGCCCTCAACACTAACAGCGCCAAGCAGACGAAGGAGCCACGACACAAAAGACTGCTGACCAGACCAACGAGCTTTGAGCGTACTTCGTTGGTTGCAGCAGTTTTGAGCAGCACACGCTGCGCGTGTGCTGCTCTCTCGACGACTGCGACGCCATCTTCGCTGACTCAAAGGTCTTGCCTCTCACCGACGATGGCGCAAGCTGGATCTATCATGTCCCTGGATGGTATCGTCGCATTCATGACCATTTGCGTGATCGTCAAGACGCCAATGAAGGCTCCATGGAGTGCACAGAGTGGTTCGAGAAGGTTTGGGAGCTGCATCCAGAAGAGTGCGGGACAATCAGCTGTTTGGCAAGAAGATCCACACGCCTCGCTACCAACAAGCATTTGGTGTGACGCATCATCTCTCCGGTGCAACTTTCGATGCCAAGCCGTTCCCTCCAGTATTGAATCGTGTCATTTCGCTGCTGCAGAGCATGCATACTGACCCTGCTACTGGTCCAACATACCTGCAGGCCGGGCTGCTCAACTGGTACGCCAATGGGGACCATTACATGGGGCCGCATTCAGATGAGGGTGTTAACATCCACAAGGGGTCACCCATCTTCTCTGTGACTCTTGGGCCAGCTGTCCGTCGGTTTGTGTTCACGCCAAGATCATCGACTCAACCAGCAGCTCAGGTCGGGTCAACGCGACTGAAAATCGAACTGGACCTCGGCGATGGCGACCTATTGATAATGGGAGGTTCGACTCAGCAAACGCACAAGCATGCGCTGCCAAAAATGAAGAGCTGCTGAGACAAGCGCGTCAACATTGCATTACGATATATTAAGTAGGGTTTACTTGAAACATCGAAGGGTGATACTGATCCGCTTATCAAGGCACTTCTTCATCTTTGGCAAGGCGTGCTTGTGCGTCGTCTGAGTTGTGCCGCCCATGACCAACAAGTCTCCGTCACTCAGAGTGAGCTCCAGTTTCTTCGCTGCATCCGAACCAGGTTTACCCGACCTCGGTGTAAACACAAACCTCCGAGCCGCCCCGAGCGACAATGAAAACACTGGAGATTGATGATGTATGTTGCTCTCGTCATCCGAGTGAGGACCCATGTAGTGGTCCCCATTTGCATACCAGTTGACGAGCCCCGCCTTGAGATAGGTGGTGTGTGTGGCTGGATGAACGACTAGGTCTTGCATGCATCTGACTGCGTGGATAAGCTGCTGCGGGAACGGTTCTGCTTCAAACGTCTTCCCAGAGAATCGATATCTCTGCCCGTAAACTTGCTGAAAACGAGGCAGGAGCACCTCCTTGCCGAACATAGTGATCGCATCTTGGTGTTTCGGGCGGATATCCCACACCTCCTCGAACCAAGAGCGATAACTCTGTTGTTCGTCTCCAATGGTGGCTTCATAGACGCGCTTGTACCAGTTTGGGATGTGGTAGATCCAGCTTGCGCCGTGGTCGGTCAGATTCGTGATGACACCGCCCTTGAGTATCCGTTCAACGACGGAGCTCGTGGATCCAATTAAGTCATTCAGTGATGACCTCGCCGCAGCTCGAAGGCTCCCCGAGGAGAACTCATCTGGCATCGTGATGCCACTGCCCTTCGATCTCTTAACACTGCGTGCTGTATGGGGCTGCGTCTCGTCCGCGCCAGCGCTAGCGCATGCGACGTCGCGAGACCGGCGACGCATTCTGGTTGTTGAGTTTCGACTTCCAAACTGTTCATCTTCCACACGTCGCACAAATGTCAACGTACCTACTTTTGAATAGTTTTTGCGCCATGTCGGCGTTGAGATCCCAGTGTTTGTGCGAAAAGTGGCGCTACTACACTGTAGCCAATTTGAGGTTATCTTCGACCGTATTATATCAAAACACGGTTGATATTTCCTGTGACGTGTGAAGGCGTGGATCGTCAGTGACGATCCACATCTTCACGATTCGTCACACAATCCATAATGCTGGCTGGCCAAGCGGAAGAACCGCCACAGAAGAAGGCGCGGAAAGCATCAAGTGACCGGGTACTCGCAAGTCCGCGATCTGTTACAGCGCTAGAGTCTCGGATCGAGTTCACGTGCGATCATCTCATCCAGGCAGCACGCGACAGCGCGCAATGCATCTTTGTCTCCCTCAATGTCGAGAAGGTTTTTCAGGATGCACGGATCATCTATCTCGCTGAGGACCACGCTAGTTAGGTATACTACGTGCCACAGTGGCTCAAACGAATCTATGCTCACAGCTTTGAAGCGAACGAGTTCACTCTACCGTATGCGGACTGGTTCCAACGCCTCTGGGACATGCACCCACCATTCCACCACACGATCAAGATGTTTGGCAAGGACGTTCCGACGCCACGCTTCCAGCAGACGTTCAGTCTGACCTACCGGTTCTCTGGGACAACGTTCGAAGCCAAGCCGTTCACAGAAGAGCTACTCATGGTAGTGCGATTGCTGCAACCATTCGTCGTGAGTCCCCTGACACAAGAAACATATCTCAAGAGCTGCCTCGTGAACTGGTTTGCGCATGGAGACCACTACATCGGCCCCAATCGGACGATGAAAGTGCTCTCCATGTCAACGCACCGATCTTTTCTGTATCTCTGGGAGCGAGTCGGCGCTTCGTGTTCACCCCTCGAGCCAACGTGCGAGAGGCGCACAAGCCAGCCAAGACGGAGATTCTCTCGAATGACGGAGACCTGGTAGTCATGGGTGGAACGACCCAGAAGACTCACAAACACGCAGTGCCCAAGATGAAGACATGCGCCGGCAAGCGTATCAGTATCACCGTGCGATGCTTCAAAATTTAATGAGCCACGCTAGCACAGCGATCCATTCATAATACTACAGATGCCTGGTCAGATGTCACGTGCCACCGGCGAGGCTTCTTGGTCGTTCGCCACACGACGAACTTGAAACAGAGCTCCAGAAATGGATGGGAGGCAGCACCAAACAAGTGAGCGTGCGCCAGGCACCACGTGACTTGGTGCCAGCGATTGGCAACGATGGCCAGGGTCTTGTGTTCGATCTCACCTCGCTTTCTTGAATCGGCCTTTGCGGATAAGACGGCATCGTCAACAACATACTCTTTCATCAGCTCCTTGGCTTCTTCAGAGTGCTGGAATTGCTCCCACACGTCGGACGCGTCGGTACCGAGAACATCGCCAAGCACATGGTAGCCACCCGGGTGAGAATCCATAAAGTTGGTGACGTCGTAGACTTTGCCTTGGATCACAACGCACTTCCTGTCGTGGACCTCATTGAGCCACCGCGAGATCTCCACAGCGCGTGATAGCTGGTGGAGAAAGTAGTACTGCCGCCAGCAAATACGAGGCAGTGCACCAGCAAACCGGTCACCAGATTCCCCGTAATCACGAGCAAACACCATGCGCCACAACCGGTCGATGTCGTCTCCTGTGGCCACGTTCCACCCCTTGTTGATCATTACACACGTCACCAGATCCTCTGGTGACAGGAAGACCAGAATTTCCACCCTCACGTCTTCAGAGAGCTCAAGCATTCGATCGCGTGGCCGCCGCTTCTGGGCAAACTTGGACCCGGCTGCTGTCAAACTCTCGTCACTCATGCTTCTGCTCAACTGGAGCCTCTGTCGACTGATCTGCTTCTCCAGTATGGCATTTTCCTCGTCACGCTTCTTCTTTTTGCGCTGCATGAGTCCAAACAGGCCGACGCACGCCATGAACAACGAGAATTCGGTGGTCGACGCTGCCTCCTTCTCGGCGCGGTGTTTCTCCAGGGCTGCGTCTGTCCACGGCGATGGACTCGGCGTTCCATGGTATGACACATCGTCTGGTGACGCGTACAATCGTGCGACGATGAACTGGTAGGCGACGACCGTGAGCCCTGACAGGATCATGAACTGGGCGAGCGCATTGCCCGTGCTGGTCTTGGCTGGGCTGGCTTTCTTGGTCATTTTACGACGCGGATGCTTGCGCTGACAGGAGTTTTGGTCCACGGATGGACACTCGTCCTCACTGCTGCTATGCTGGCCACGCGCGCGTGGTTCTTGCGTTCTCAGACGTTCGCTAGGGGCCCCGAAATGGCGCCGCCACCGCTGCCACATGCACGATTTGGCTCGATTCTTCCACGCAGCGACACGGTACTAGCACTACTTGAGCAGGCAGCAAAGGGCAGCTAGTCACTACTAGCGAGTTGTGTGCGTTGACGCAGCGCCTGCTTCGTCGTGTAACGATAACTGTAAGCGGCGACGCGTCGGACACTGAGAAGAATGATGAGATAAGAGAAGCACGCGCCAAGAACACAGAACACAGAATCTACTGAACTACGATAGTATGACCAAGAATTAGCTACAAATAGTGATTGCACACCAGGAATAGACGACGATTTAGAATGGTCGGATGGACGATTTACGGAATGATTGCATTTTTGACCAATCACAAGAGCTTCAACGTGAACCCAAGTCCAATCGTCAAGATCCACATAAAGATTAGATTGCCGTGATGATGGATGCGGCGAGCATCACCTGTGTGGCTGTGCACGAAGGAATGCTCTTCGCGACGAAGCGTGATACCCAGAAGGACGACATCGACCTCAAGTATCAGCTCAAGGAAGACAACGAATGGATCACTTGCGCGCCGCAAAGCTCACCCTGTACATCACGAAACGTGTGGACGGTACCTGGCTCCAGTGGATGAATGCACTGACGCAGGGACTGAAACAGAGATCACTCCCAGACGTATTATAGTGACGGAGTTCATAAATGCCCGTTATGAGATGAATTCTCTGTTGTCGCTGAGTAGTAGCAAGTACTTTGGAGGTGGATACCCGACGGGTCAAGTCGTGCACGTCCTGGTTGACACAAGCCCAGTAGATTCGGAGATCGACGTCCGCTGGTTCAGCAAGAAAGGATCGTTCAATCAAGGAGAGGGTGTCGAACTTGAAGACGCATTGTGTCGTACTTCTCTCACGAACAAGATCATTGAGCGACTCGACGAGATGCGGGGGCTACTGGTGAAAAGTCCATCCATGACGGGCAAGACTTCACTTGCAGCGCTGGTGTGTCAGCGTTTAGTGGATCGATACAAGAAGGCGGGCAGGAGAGCTGCGGTGATCAACTTCGATGCGATGTAGAAGAAACTTTCCAGCAGTGTTTCAGGGCGAAATGTGGTGTTACCTGGGACTACGTGACTGCAAACCTGCCGAGACGGGAGGATGCTATGGTGTACCTGGTGGTGGATGGAGTCCACATGATGTACACTGGCAGCAGTGATACGACTCCGTCTCAAAAGTTTGCAGTTTTCTGGGGGCTGGTCAAGTCAGTACTCAGCAATGACAGCCTCAGACTCCGCGTCCTGATGCTGGCATCACACGGCTGTGGCTTCCAGCACATGTCCATCCCACTCCCTGAACATACACTGGTGGACTTTGGCGAGCTGCGATTCACCAGCGACGAGATCACCGAGTAATACGTCACCACGTGGTTTGAGGGCGTCGCACGCTTTGAACAACAGTGCGAGTTGAAGCAGTTTTGTGATGCGTTGAAAGTGGTGACTGGCGGCCACGCAGGTCTCTGTGCGACAGCGATTTCCAAACTCAACCAACTCTGCGTATCCTGCACCGATAGTGTGAGAATTCTCCTGACTCCTGTCGAGTGGATTCGCAAGCTTCGTACAGGCTCTCTACGCCGTGATGATGACCGAGCGCTGTTCAAATCCTTGACGACGACGCGTGTTGTGCGCGTGCTCACGACTCTCAACAACAACCAGCTCCATCGCCTCCAGCGTAAGATCCTCAGCGGAGTTCAAGGCCAACAGATCACTGCGGAAAGCCTGAAACGAGGCATTCTCGTCGAGATAAATGGACTGATCACGTTCTCATCGCCCGTCATTGAGAGACACCTTGTGCAAAGGTACGTTGATCTCGAATCGGTCCAAGATGAGAGAGTGGTGATGAGCGATGATACGAGTGATGCCACCGAGATGGTGGACGCTGTTGCCTAGGATTCAGCGATGCAGGTACCAACGTGATCAGGGATTCCTAGCGTGGTTCTGCTACTACTACATGGTAACATTCAACAACCGCTAGTACATAAATTATTGGGCATTCGGTTCGATGACGTCTTCTTGTCCCTTAGCCTGGGATCGTGCCTGAATGTGTCTGCTCTTGCTGAATCTCCACGGCCGTCGAGACCACTGCAGCGACTGATGCAACCACTCCCACGACGATTCTGAGCACTGGGATGACGCGTTCCGACCACCAACCTTCGTACGTGTTGGAGAGCTTGAGCTGGCACGCTGCTGGCAGAATGAAGCACAAGGAGATACCTGCAAGCCCACCCGTTAACGAGAGAACCGTGGCGATGTTATGGACGTAGAAGATAGCGACCTGGGCGATGAGGATGAGGACGATGGCCGTGACAAGATGCGAGGACCAGGTACTCGCCTCCTCGCTCTCGTGGTCGACGATCGCAGTTTTTGCTGGCTGTTGCGACGCGAAGAGCACGTCCTGTTCATTCTCTTCGATGTGGATCGACGGACGCATGAGGAACTGAGTCGAGTGGCGCGAAACCACGACTTCGAATGCAGCACAGGCCACCGCGGTCAATGGGATGATTGACCAGAACGGCAGCAGCTTAATGTCTACGGTCAAGTCGTAGTTTTGCAGCACGTCGCTCTTAGTCGCACCGAGGAACGACACGTAGCCGCCAATACCGACGCTCAGAGCGATCGCCATCGAACCGAGTGTCGCAATGAGGGAAAGTCGATTGAATGTGGCGACGGAGCGGTCGTTCATCAAGTAGAAGGCGTGGAAACTGTGGTGGTGGCTCAGGACGGACATGGTGATGATCGCGAATGCCTGGCACATCGTCGACGGTACCTGGAGGTTGTCTCGATCATACCCTTGCGACGACGTGAATGCATGGATCTTGTGGTCGGCGTGAGTCGTGGTGAGAACGCTGTACGTTGCAAACCCGAGCGCGACGACCACGATCGATGGCGAGAGACGCAATCGCTTGTAAGTCGTTGCACACACGCAATAGGGTAGCACGAAGAACAGCGTCTAAGTACAAATAAAGTTAGATGTCGATCCAGCCCAGGCCGAAAGCAAGTAGGGATCCTACCAGTGCCTCGGGAAACCAAAACTTGTCTGCCAGGAGAACCAAGTATGGCGACGCCCTGGTACCTGGCTGGATAATGGGGCGGCCGTCAGGGCCAAAATCCATCTTGAGCCAGTGGCCGATGATGATGGGCACGTCTTGGAATGCGTCGACCAGCAACACGATGAGCAGGCCCAGCGATACGGTGAGTTGAGTGGCAGCGACCGCGAAAGCACCGAGTGGGCCGAACGCGATCTTGGCCAGCCCTTGGAATGAGTAGATACCTTGGTCCACGCCAAGCTCCACCAGCCGCGTACGTGATCGATGCGTGGCCAGGCCAACGAAGAGTACCATACAGATGCTCATGGCGAAGCCTCCCTGTAAGAACGCGTACGGAAGCACCAACGCGGTGGTGCCGACCGAGGTCGTCATCAACGTCAGCATCACAGCGATGGGCGAGGCGTGGCCTGGAGCGAGCTGCTCGAGTGGTACAAACTCACGCGGCGAGGACAGCAGGTCATCATCGACATGGCGAGTGCCCTTGCCGTCGTGGAACTCGTAGGGCGAGGCCGTGTTGGCCTTGGCCAGCTTGTCGTACTCGCTGTTCTTACGGTGCTTGCGTGCTGATTTGCCCATGACCGCGCCGTCCTTCGACTGGCAGCCACAAGGCGCCCACTCCTTTGCCGTGGAGAGAGCTGGTACAGTACTCTACGAGCGATCCTTCAGCGTATTGGCCGTGGCTCTTCACAGCAGATCGCGACCGCACGTCCTCGGCGGCAAGCGCGAAAGGACGCGTCCTGGGACGTACTGCTTCACGTGAATTCGAGGGATGTTTGCGCGCCAGCCAATAAGTACCCAACACCCGCAGGCAGCATGAGAATGGATTCGTGCGCAACCACACAGTTCGTGAAGCTTGAGAGAGTGGCTGCAGGCATGACACACTTGATTCTGCACCCAACAACGACAGGTCTCGAGATCCGAAAGTCAACCATCATTCCTGACAGAGTGTTGGTTTGCGTGTCATTTTGCGTGTCGAAAATTGGGCACCCACATGCGAGGCAACGCGATCTCCGCACACCAGCACACGTCTCCTTGTTGTCTTGAATACCGCTGTAGTTGCTCTCCCACCACATCGACATTTCCGCATTCGCCAGCGACGGAGCAATCTGCTTCTCCCACGAGTCCATCCGTCCATCAATGCGCCTGCTACTGCTATCTTCTTCCCTCTCGCTGCTCGCGTACTCGACGCTCGTCCACGGTGCCGCACCAGCCAGCGACCAGCTTGACGTGGAGATCCAGGGCTACTTCGAATGCAATGGGTTCCCCAGGCTGGCCGCAGCCTCCAAGACAAGATCCTCGAGGCCGACCAGTTCTTGAAACACGAGGTGCCCCACAGCAACAGTGTCGGCGTCGGCATCTCCATCGTGTATCAGGGCCAGCGGGATCCATCATCTCGAGCGCGGATGACATGGCCACCTTCATGTGTTGCTGCTCAACAAAGGCCGTGTTGGCAACGCCACCATCTTCAATGTCCCCACCACGATCTCGGAGATGATCACGGGCAAACACGTCGCGGCCATTCAGGCGTCGAACTGGACGGGGCTTCACTTTGAGCCTGACGGAAGCACCCTCTCGGCTGGATACGGCTTCGACATAGTGGGTAGCGTCATGTGAAACCGGCCGTACGTGAACAAGGGCGGCGACACGGCGGTGCACCATGCAACATTTGGCTTCTTGCCGAAAGACGGACTCGGCATCACCATCCTCTCCAACAGTCAAGGATCACTGCCACTTGTCAACTTGCTTAGCACGTACGTGATCGGTATCTTCCTCGACATCTCCAAGGCGATTCTTGACCGCCAGTTGAAAACATGGCGTACTGCGGCTCCAGCAATGGAACCACCAGTACCAGGAGCTCCAGCGTATGCCTTCAACTTCTGGAAGAATCCACCACGCCTCGCACTGACTGCAGCTGAAGAGAAGAGCCTTCTGGGCTCGTTTGTGCCGACTCAGTCATCTGGCTTCCTGCCTCCCATCTCCATCTCGCGTTCGTGGACGAGCGGAGAATACTGGTACCACATCGGCAACGTCAAGGCGACCGTGTTTTGCGTCGGCGAAGCTGACGGGGCCGAGATCTTCGTATCAAAGAGTGAAGCAAGTATCGTCGCCAGTGCGCTTGTCGTGTTGTACCAGGGGGAGAAGGCGACAGTTATCGCTGGCACGACACAGTACACCAAAGCCAGCGAGGACACCGCAGAATAGGCAGTCCAAGTCTACCTGTTTCACTAATACAGCACAGCATGAGTGATCCATTCTCACCAGAGCGTTGATGCATCCATGGATGTTTTAGTCTCGTACCTGACCCATAGCCTTGAGTGCCACGCACTTCCAGTTCACGACCGGAAGTCTAGAGCTCAGTCAAGGAGGCTGGTTCCGTGCTCGCGTCGGGCGTTTCGGCGTTATCCCCATCGCGACGATGGCGGTGTTTCACAGCCTTGCGCTGGCGACTGTTGTCCTCTTTCGCCGCGTTGCCTTCGTGGCGGTTCGTTTTCTTCCGTGTCTTCTTCTCCTCTGCTTGTCCTTCCTCACGATCCGCGTCTGCAGCCATACGTGACGACAATGAACTTGATGGGCCGCGCGAACTGCCAAGTTTGCCGAGAGATCTTCCACTACTCGTTTGTTTCTTCAGTTTCTCGCGCTGTGCCTGCCGTTGCTTGAGCTGCAATTTTTTCTTGCGTTCCTTCTCGAGGTCTTGCAGTCGCTGCCAGTTATCATAGAACTGGGTGTCGTCCACAGGTGTAGCTGCCAACTCGTCGTCGGTGATTGCGTTGACGACGTCAGTCTCACTCGGCTCGGTTACCGCAGCCTCAACGTCAACTGGCGTGACAGGATCTGGCGTCGGAGATGACGGCGCTTGCTCCTCTGGGACCACGGACCGCTTTTGAGTAGATTCACTAGTCTTCTCCCTCTTCTTCTTCGGCTTGATCTCAAAACTGAATGCAGGCTGGTCATCGTCTGATGATGAATTTTCTTCCTCGTCGTTGCGAGGGTTGGGATCCGACGTACTGTCCCCAAGCATGTCGTCAATGTTTAGACTCGGAGTAGGACCCAAGAGATCGTTGTCGTCATCCAGAAGACTGTCGCGGAATCGTGATGCCTTGAGTCGGCTTGAGATCGTTGTGATATCTGAAAAGTCGTCGACGGTCGATTCTGGTTGAGGAGGAAGAGCTGACTCGACAGTCGTGAGCCCTTTCACGACTGCGCTCTTCTTCTTCTTCTTGGATAGATTAAACGCCGGCTCTTCGTCATCCAGCAGAGCGAGTGGATCAAAGTCGGCTGTGCTCTTGGTCTTCTTCGAGAGATTGAACGATGGCTCTTCGTCATCCAGTAGAGCGAGTGGATCAAAGTCCGCATCTTTCTTGACGGTCTCAGCGACGATGAGCTGCTTCTTGTCAATCGAGTGGTCTTCCGTGTTCACCACGTCTGCAGATTCTGACGGCTCGTTTAAGATTTCGTCTTCGTCTTGGATGGCAGGTGGCTCTCCGGCGTGGGATTCGTGCTCGGCGGTAAGATATTCGACCTTGGCTTCCTCCTCACTTTCCGATTCGACGTTCGCGAACAGTTTTTGAAGGGACTGAGCTCGATTGATCGGAGACACCAACGGAGTCTCTTCATCGGTTGATTTCTCCTCCACAGCCTCCACCTCATGCTGAGCTTTCGGTGGAGTCTCGACACGCTTTGATGACCGTGGCTTCGATTGTCGACGGTTCCGCAAACTCTTGAGATTCGACGAGAACTCTTCATCAGATGAAGCTTGAGCTGCACGTTCGGTGACTTCGACAGCAGACTGTCGTTTGACTCGTGGCTTCGAAGAGTCACTCTCTCTCTCCGAGGACGATGCGTGCTGGTCTATGGACACAGGAACAGCCTTGCTCGTGTCTTCTTTGCTCACTGGCTGCGTATCGAACAGATACTCCATGTCACCGTCACTGCCCGAATCGAAGAGTGCGTCGATAGCATCTTTTTCCTTGGGCTTCTTGTGTTTCCTGAAGGATGGAACCTTCGCCAAGGATTGCTTGTGTGTATCCGGTGAGCTTGTTGGAACCTCGGAAACACCATCAAATGCCGATCCTTCTCTCCGCGTGGACCGCTCAGACTTGGACTTGAACCTGTTTGACAGATCATCAGCTGATCCAGATCTTCGCTTGGAAGCGAATCGGCTCGTCGACTCGTCACCATTCTGACTGACGACGCTGTCATCCCCATCTTCATCATCGAAGCTCAACTTTCGCTGCTTCGTGGCACGCTTTAACGCCTTCAAGGAAGTTTTGCCAGGCTTCTCGCTGTCGCTTTGATCTCCATCCCTCGCAGAGCTTCCAAGCTGGAATAAAGCGTCATAGTTGGTGGATCCCAGGGTCTTCGAGGCGGTCGGCTCGTCAGCAGGATCTTCCTCGAATAGACTAGCGAAGGAGTCCTTGCGTTTCTGTCGAGAGGCTTTGACCGTATCCGAAGCAGTATCTTTTCGAGAAGATGGCCTCCTTTTCGAAGACTTTCGAGTCATCGGCTTCTCCTCCACGTCACTGCAATCGCTGTCAAAGATGCTCTGCTTCCTTCTCGCAGAGCTGGGGGAGCGCGGTCCACGGCGTTGTCGAAGAAGATTCTTGAGCGCCTCTAACTCGCCCGCTAGAGTGGATATTTTGTCCGCAATGATACCGTCAATCTCGTCAGGCTCAGCTTCATCCACTGGTTCCAGTGTCGGTGCTGTTGTTCTCACAGACGGCCTTCGTTTCGTTGGCTTGCTCGGTTTCTCTGTCACCTCTTGCCTGAAGTTGCTGCTTGAACGAGATGATTCGCGAGTGCGCTCAACCTTGGACGATCTCGGTGCATTCGCTGGCACGTACGTTCCCGTGACCGTATCGAAAACATACTCATTCGTTTTCTCAAAATCAGCAAAGTAGTCGTCGACTGAGTCCTTCCGCTTCGACGAACTCCCCACGCCAGGCACCGCTGATGGTACTCTGGATTGAATCTCATCCATGATGGTCCTTCGCTCTGGTGAAGACTCGCCAACGTCGAAGTGATCCTTTTCCTCAGTTCGGTCATACGAGTTGTAGCTGAAATCACGAGCGGGCTGATCGTAAACCGAAGGTTTGGACGCATACACCGTATCTCGACCGGAGAAGCTATCGGGGATCGCGTACGCCGCAGACTGACCGTCTGTGTGGAAGCTGCTCACCGCGTTCCATGGTGTCTTCACTTCTGCAGAAGAAGGATCATTGATGACGCCGCTAGGTAAGCCCAGGTCACGCGCCAGGTCATCCTCCGGTTCTTCTGCACGTGGACGATCAAATAGGTCGACGCTGATCCCTCGCCCCGCTCCATACGATGCTGTGGCCCACGAACGGCTTGGAAGGTTCGGGTTCATACTTCGCGCATCAGGAATCTTGTGCACTTTCTTGGTGGGCGAATCAAACAGCTCATCGAACGTGTCACGCCTGTTGCGTGTTGACTGTCGATCGCTCGTGCGTGCCTGGGTTTGGGTTTGCTCGTAGGTGGGAGTCGGTGCCATGATTGTGGATCGACCTGCGATCGACGCACGGACGACACTATCCGCGAGCCCACGGGTGGTTGGCGCCAAGTAACCACTCACAGTATGCCGGAACGATCCCGTCTCTGCGATCGAGAGGCTGTACGTTTCCCGGAAACGATGGCTATCAAGCATCGTATACCTTTCATCGACTTGCTCCTCTTCTCGTCGCGTTACAACGTCATCGTACGTAAAAGCATCGTCGCCATCGTCGGCGCTTGCCACGGTTGTCGACACTGGTAAAGGCATTGACATCGGTTCAGGCGTTTTTGGAGGTGACAGAGAAGCAGACGGAAGTTGAGCTGCTGGGGGAGGGGCAGGCACCGGGGTCCTCTTCAACGTCGGAGTTGCCTGCTCTGGTGCCGACTCTTGCTGCTTGTGCGCCATACCAAAGAACCGCTTGAGTGCTCCTGCAAACCCACTCTGCTCTTTTGCCGGTTTGATTGGATGTGTAGGAGATGATGCAGTCAATGCAGGTGTCTCGGGCACTTCAACCATGACCGCCGAAGAATCGTCACTTGCGGGAGTTCGAACGGATGGGCGCGGCATTGGTGCAGCTATCGGTTTCTGCTCTTGATGAGTCGAGTCCACATCCCTCTTGTCATAGTAGCCCGGAGAATCATCGACGACCAGCTTGTCAGCATCGGCGTCGTAGAAGGTGGAGAGGTCTCGTAATTTGTCGAATGTGGCCGGCACAATCGCACCTGTAGTGCTGTGCTGATGACTTGAATGACTACGCGAACTTGTATCGTAGCTCACACCGTAGTCCAGTTCGTCCAGCGTCATTGGGCCATCGCCGTGCTCGGCATTCCTCCGTCGTTCGTCGTTCTTCATGGATCGCGTACCGTCAGTCGGGATCGGCATACCAAACGTGTCTCCGCTATCGCTGAGGTCACTCTGATTGTCCGTAAACTGCACATCAAACAACGAGTTTGGCTCACGAACTTGCGCAGGACGAGTAGCCATCGTTTTCGAGTCATTCACCCCTAGCGTCCTCTTCGTCTTCTGTCCGCTCTTTCCACGGCGATCGTCCTCGTCCACGACGGGATCCACAAACCACGTATCGTCACTGGTATTGAACAGATCACTGCTTGGAGGCCGCTGCTTCTTGTCGCGCCTCTCGATTCCACCTCGATTCTCCACGTCCATCTGCTGAGGCGCGGTGACCTGGGCGTTCTTCTCCCCCGTCGTGCTGCTAAAGACCCCCGCAATGGTGTCCCGTAGTTTGTCGCGGCGGCGGCGATCAGCCGACTGCGAATCAGGTGTCGGCTCTGCGTCGGATAATGCGTCGGCCATCGTATTGCGACCTGCCCCAGCACTCGCGAGCTCCACTTTGCAGTACGAACACACGCGGTGCTTCTTGTGGGTCGACGGGAATCGCCAGTACGATGAACAATCCGAGCAAATCACTCGGCCGCAATGTCTACATCGAAACAGAGTCAGTACCGATCACAAACGCCCCCGCTCTGCGTCCATAAATCCATATACCGGCAGTGGTGTTTGCGTTTCAGTAGCGAGAATTCGTTCGAACACACGAAGCACGCCGTCACGTCGGCGTCGTTCTCCCATTCCACGTCGAAGCGGTCCTGGCTGCGTCGGCGCCTCGACTTTTTCGCCGTTTTCCCAGTGGAAGTCGCGGTCTCCGTGGACCGGTAGTGTTGAGTCGCTGAGTGAATGCCACCGTCCGTGGACTTGGAGACGAAACTCGCGACGCTAGAGGCAGGTGTGTCTGGATACGCCATTGATGTTGTCTTTGCCACTGCTGGCGTCGTCCGATTTGACTCGCGGGACTTGGAAGCAGCGCCGTGAGTCGATTTAGTTCCGTAGAAATCGTCAAAGTCTCCATCATCCTAATGGCACCACCAACGCCCCAAATGGAGTGAGAATGAGATCGTTATCAAGCTATTCACGTCGCCAATCAATGCATTGTGTGCGGTGATGGATTCGACGCAGCGGAGCGCCAACTCACCTCGGCGAAGAACGGATCGTCCATGGTTTCCCTTTCCTTCTCTCGCAAATGCTGCTACGTTTCCACGATCAGGGTGATGTCAGTTCAAGGTATGTGGCGCGCCTCACATGATGTCCCACATCATAATGTGGGTCACCAAAACCATGCGTAATGCCCATCACCCTGATGTCGTCCCTCGCGACAGTGACTACTTTTCTGGTCCCTTTGTTCTGTTCTTGCTTCCTCGGGCATCGCATGTGTCCAGGAGGGGATGCGCTGGGTTAGCAGCGCCTGACGGAAGAACGGCCGCCTCTCGCAGCAGGAGGCTCCAGTGAAGCCGCTCCACACGCACGTCAGACCATCAAGAGGATCCTCATTCGCCCACGATGGACTCGTCCCACGAGGCTGACGCCTCCCACGCCGACGCCACCAAGAGCGCTGATCTCTATGATGGTGTGCCGGCTATTATCGATGAACGCTCGGAACTCGCGAGCCCGCGCACGAGTTTCTGTCTACTAGAAGCAGCCGGAGAAGATCGCGACAGCGCCACGTCCTCACTCCATCCAGCGCACTCGCCGCAAACCACGACGCCGCGTGAACCACACAGTTACCACCACCGATTCACGCCTACAAGCAGCCGCTCGACCAGTCACGATGCTCCTCCTGTGCCTTCACTGCACAAGACATCAAACCGCGCCGTGCCATCAAACTCCACGGTTCCGGTTCCTCCGCTCCTGGAAGGCGCAGACGCTGACAATGCCTCTGTCGCCGACAGCGCTGATTTCGAGGCAATGAACCGATTGTTTCGACTCGACTCGAGCGTGTACGCCAACCCAGATAACATCACACCGTCGTTGCAGACCTCGATCATCATGGGCGAGTCCCAGATCGTCGGCCAGAATGGAGCTCTCGCCAGTTTGTACCCGGGAAAACGTCGTCAGCGTCGAGCCACGGACGCCATCGCACGCCAGGACTCGACCACCACGCCGCTCCCGACCATCCGCGACCAGTTCCCAAGTGTACATCACCACACAGGAGACACCTTCACGACCAGTATGGGCGCTGACGACTCGCCGATGGATCTGTCCGTGGCCAATCGAGGCTCCGACGACCTCTCTGCCTGCAGCCACAGTCTGGACTACGACAACCACACCAAGACCTGGTGGAGACGGATATGCTGCTGCTCATGTGGTGCAGCGACGCAGCCGACGTACAAGGAATCCATGACGCTGCCGGAGTTTATGCACTCGCTGTGGGCGCGCGCGCACGCCGATTGGGACTCGTACTTGCTCTTCTTCACGCTCGCGCTGGCAGTGATCAGTATACCGGTCGCTGTTGGGATCGCCGCGCTGCTCAACGCATCCAACGAAGTCGCCTTCAAAGTGCGCTGCCAGTTTCGGATACCCAAAGATGAGCTGGTGCAAGCAGGCGTGTCCACCGCGCTGATTGCGAGCATGCTGATCCCCGCCATGAACCACATTGTGCTCTTTTTCATATCGCTTTGGATCGCCATTCGATGCAGTTATAGTCGCAAACGTGTCCTCCGCTGCTCCTCTGGCAGCATGACCGCAACCTTGAGTACGTACGACCCACTTGGTGGTTGTGTTGTGATGGAGTGAGACTGATGGTGTCTATGCTCTTGCAGCGACCGCGTTCATGCTGCCATGCTATGAGATCATCTGGTACACAATTAGCCTGCTCAACCTCACGGGCGTCGCGCTGTACCTGTCCAGTTACGTGCCGATCTCGACCGCCAGCGACCCTGCTCTCCAACGCAGTCGGCTGCTGCTGGACAACGACGCTCCGTACCCGTGTGATGTGGCCAACACCCCATTCGTGTGGATGCTGCAGTTGCTCCCGTTCCTCATGGCGCAGCACTCGGTGTCCCATGAAGCTGTGCGTCGCGCCATTGCGTACTCGGGTGTCGTTTGCGTCTTGCTGATCGTGCTCAAGATCACGCTCTGCAGAGAAAGCTCCGCTGCCATTGACGCCATCACGATCAGTGTGCACGTGCTTCTGCTGGCGTTCTACAGCTGGGCCAAGTTTGGCTCGCACGCTCGCTCCAGCTTCGATTTTTTCTTCGTGATCGCTGTCATCGACCTGACCGCAGCCATCACGGTCGACGCCATCTCGATCCTCGGCGTCGGCGTGCTGTCGCCGTCGTTTGTATTGATTGGACGCTGCGTCGTGCTTTCCCTCGACGCCATCCTGACGGTCTCGATCCTCCTCTCACTCCGTGCTGACACTCGGTACTGGCTCGGCATCGACGACACGAACGCGGCCTCACGTCACCCGTTCAAGCAGTACATGCGGCATCTATCCGAGCGAGGCATGATCACCAATTTTTCGACACGCACATCAGTGTACGACGTCCACCGCATGATCGAAGAGCACCGCAAGTCGGTCGTCGACTTCTCGGCGCTCAAGCTTGAATGTGTGATCGCGCAGGGCGCCACCTCCATCGTCATGCGTGGCGTGCTGCGTCCCAACAAGCCCATCGCTCTCAAGATTTACACGTCCGTCCAGGTGACGGACGAAGAAGTGCAGCGGTTCTCGCGCGAGACGGCGCTCAACGTGCAGCTATCGCACCCGAATATTGTGAAATTCTACGGTCTCTGCGTCGTCCCGCCGTCCATCTCGCTGGTGTTCGAGTTCTGTGAGTACGGTGGCCTCGACGGTGTTCTGGTCAACGGCAGCATGCAGAGTCTGAGCACCAAACTACGTGCTTGGCTTGATGCGTGTCGGGCCCTCGCGTACTTGCATAGCTTCTCTCCGCCACTGCTTCACCGAGACATCAAGACCGACAACTTCCTCGTGGGCCAAGACTTTACGCTCAAGCTGGCAGACTTTGGTGAGGCCAACTTGCTCAAACCTCGCTCAGATGGCACGATGACGATCGCCGGTACGGTGGATTACATGGCTCCAGAGATGATCCTGGGTGGCAAGACGGCTCGCTACGGCACTGGCGTCGACGTGTACAGCCTCATGATCACGCTGTGGCAGATTATGGTGCCCGACCGCAGTCCCTGGGAAGGCAAGTCCCACTTGGAAGTGTATACCTGCGTGGCCAACGGCGAGCGACCGCCTCTGCTACCTAGCATCCCGAGTGGCTGCGCTGAGATCCTCGAGGCTGGCTGGGTCGCCAACCCGTCACAACGGGTAGCTGTGGAAGACATCATCCCCAAGGTCCACCAGCTCTGGCTGCTGTCGACGCACCAAAAGACGCTCAAGCGCACGAAGTAAACTGATGTCTGAGCAAGGAGGACATGTATGGTTGTTGCCGCCCTGTGTTTGCATCGGGCCCTGATCCGCTCTCGCACATTAGCAGCAGGGACGGGTCCCCGCGCATCTTCTCTGCTCGACCGGCCTCACCATCAGCCTCACAATAACGTTGTTGTCCGCTAAGATCTCAAGTAGTATCAGATCTGGTGATCACCAGTTGTACTTGAGCCACTCGAACTGCATGCTAAAGTCCACGCCTAGCAAGGCGCCCTAGTCAGTGACCGATCGAATCAGAGCAGGCAAGTCAGCCACGACCAACGTAACGTACCATAGTGGAAGAGCATGGATTGCACGACGTAGAAGGTCCAGAGCACGAGCTTGGACTGCACCTCGGAGCGGTGTGTGTCCAGCACAAAAGCGAGCTGGTGGAGCGTCGATATCTTGATCTTGCGTCGCAGGATGACCGAGATGGTGAGGAATGATAGGAACTCGACAAACGAGTATGCGAGCACATTGATGACGGTCTCATCTAGGCGGTCGTCGCTGAGCTTGGCGAGCTGCGGGTAGAACTGGCGGTTGGGCAGGTTGGACATGGCAGCAACGTACATGCTGTAGATGATGGGCACGATGACCTCGGTGAACTCGATCAGTACGACAAACTCGATGATGAAGAGCACCTGCGTGGTGCGCTTGACAATATTGATGCGCTCGTCCAGCGTCAAGGACTGCAGTGGCGAGGTTGGCGTGGGGGAGGAGAAATCCTGGACCTCGTCCAGCGTCGCTTGCTTTGGTTGTTGTGTTTTCGGGTGTTTGTAGGGCGCAACACTAGTTGGGCTGGTAGAGTGTCGAGCATGTCGCATGGTCTCATGCAACTCCTTCTCCACAGCCGGGCTTAGCGGCAGGTGTGCCGGCGATGGCGCGATCTGGGCTGGTGTCAGGCGAGAGGAATCTGCCGCTTTGATAGTGGGTCTGGCCGGCAGCTTCAACGAAAAGCTCGTGAAAGCTAATGACTGCACTCGCTCGTGGTTGCGAACTTGGGGATCCTCAAGTAGTTCGATACAGAGGTCCATGAATGGTCGACCTTTGAGTGCCTTCTTCGCCTCACTGTCTTCCACCTTGTCAAGAATGCTGTGCAGTTCGTTCAACAAGTTCGTCACGTCCCACACTGAGATCCACGCTTGCAGCATATCCACAGCGATGATCGCCACCGACGTGAGATACGACGCCGAGTTCTGCATCGAGCACGACATGTACAACGCGTTGAAGATCTCGACGTTGAAGATCACCACCTCCGGTTTGAGATCGTCCACGTCTCGGAGCGAGCGACTGATCCAGTTCTTGGTCGTGATCTTGATCACTGGCAGCATGAGCACGAAGAAGGTCTGGCCGATGGCGTCCAGGCTCTCAAACACGTGGATGTAGAGCGGGTAGATCAGCGTGAGTGCGACTTGACAACTGAAGACTAGAATGTAGCGTGCCAGATCGTGCTTGAGACTCGGATCCGCGCGAAGCCGATCACGCCACAAGTAATAGCACGCGCATACGAGTGATGGCGCCCAGGCGCAGGCGCTGATCGAGAAGCAGAATGGCAGCGGGAAACCGATGAGATGCGACGCCAGTATCTGCCACGCGATGCCAATTGTCGTCGTGCTCACCACGATCGCGGCCATGGCGCGGTTACTGATGGGCAGCTTGGGGAGGCAGTTTCGGAATTGTTCGAGGGCTGCAATAGTGATGAACGCGCAGATGATCCAGTCGCGAATCCAAAAGACATAGTTCTGGAAGATGCCTTCGCTTGGATGAGCGAGCGGGATCAAGTCGGCGAGAATCACGAGAATGAGACACGGCAGTGGTGTCACCACACAGAAGAAGATCACGCGGAGCCAACTGGTCTTGTGCGAGTACTCGTGAAGTGCGACGAGACGCTTGACTGAGTACTCGCCGTTCAGTTCGACTTGGAGCCAGATCCACACGTCGATGACCCGCTGGGCAGCCTGGCGAAGAGATGCATTGACGACCATGCTGATTGTTATCTGGTGGGTCTCTACTTGTGAGTCTGCACGGTTGTCAATGAGCGTCTTGTGAACGCTAAAATTACGACGAGATGGATCGTTCTGAGGCGAGTGTGGTTCTGTTCCACACAGAACATTAGGGAAAGCTCTGTAAGTAGGATAAGATTGACCACTTGCCCTTTTTTGTATCAGTCCAAGCTATCAAGACGGTTTATGTACTATACGATCCCCTCCCTTTCACAATACTCCCTTCATCCGACTTCATCCTCAGTGTTTGTTAGGTACAGCAGCATCGCATTCTCGACGTCGTCGATAATTTGGTGCTTGTCCCGATTTTCTTTCGGACCATCAACCCCTTCCTTCTCCATCTCCATCTCCAGCGCCAGCTCTAGCTCTTTCCACAGGTGGATGATCTGCACAGGCAGCTCTTCGAACTCAAGCCAGGAACCAACCAGGTCCACGACAACGAAGGTTGGCTTGAGGTCAGCTCCATGCTGGACAAGCATCCGAATGACGGGCAAGTTACCCATGGTCACCGCCCAGCCCAGAGCAGTGTACTCTGCACACACCAGGCTGGTGTCTGCGCCGTACTGCAACAGTATCTGGATAGCCTTGGGGTGGAAGACGCATTCCTCTTCCAGATCCTCTTGCGTATCCTCAGGTTCAAATGGATTCTCTTTGATCGCCAGTGCGAGCGCCGTGTCTCCTTCATGGTTCTGGTAGTCGAGGTCAATCGCTTCGAGTGTCAGCAAGGCTTCGATGGTTTGGTAGAATCCTTCTTGCGCTGCTCGGTGCAGTACAGTCTCGCCACTGTCGTTAACATATCGAGGGTCCACGCCGTGCTCTACCATGATCTTGGCTGCATCCGAACACCCGTACTCCACTGCGCGATGGACCGCCATTCCACCCAAGATACTCGCGCCGTTGCGAAGCAAACAGGTCACTAAACTTCCCATCGTGTCCTGTGTCGCAGCCTTCGTAAGGGGCGACTCTCTCCACTCAGTCGAGGCCATATTGACGTCGGCACCATGCGCCAGCAGTATGTCGATTGCTTGTTCGCTGGAACTTCCGATCGCGTGCCCAAGAAGCAGCGCCAGTAGATTCTCCCGTGCAGCCTCTGGATGTGAATGATCTGTGAACGCTGGTGACGTGAGGAGATACTCGAGCAGGTCGAAGTAGCTCTTCGAAATCGCTTCACACCCTGCACGCGCCAAGAAGACCAGCCGCGTCCGTGGCAGCACGGAAAGCGTCGAGGACTCTAGTAGCCACTGCAACACGTGAAGCTGATTGCTAGAAACGGCTACGTAGAACGGGTCTCGGACGTGATCGTGGAGGTAGACCCATGCGTGCACAGGGATCCGTGACCTTGCAACGGAATCAAAGTTGGGTTCGCAGATCGCATCGTTCGTGAGCAGTGCCTCTACCTGCACAGCAGCTTGTAGTGCTCCTGGCTGCGCAAAGTACCGCTCGAGCGTCGCGATGTCGCCTTCTTCCACCGCCGCGAAGATGTCATACTTGGTGACTTCTTCCATTTTGGCAGCGGAAAAATTGCATTCGAGCACGGTCGCTAGTAAATTAATTTTGGGTATTCACCATCGTTATAAATTGGGCAATATACATTCGCTAGTTCTAAATTTAGTACACTAGCTGGGCACTTTCGAGGAGGTCGAAGAACTCGCCGTCGCCAGTCGAGATGAGGTCTTCGACAGTGCCGAACCCGGTGACTCCGCCTTGAGAAACAACAAGGACCTTGTCCAGCTTGAGCACGGCGTCGATGCGATGGGAAATACACAGCAGAGTCGTGTCTGGCTCGATACTCTGGCACACAACGGATTGCACACTGAAGTCGGTCTCCTGGTCTGTCGCAGTCGTCGCTTCGTCCAGGAACACGACGCGGGCCTTCATCAGCAATGCTCGCGCTAGACACAGTAGTTGACGCTCGCCATTGCTCCACGAGTACACGATGTCTTCGAGGGATGCATCGAGCTGCTTGGGCACACGTCGTATGGAGCCCTTCAGTCCAGTCTTCTCTAGTGAAGACCACAGTGTGAAGTCGTCCATGCTATGGACACCGGCGCTGGCAAACGGATCGAGGTATCCGCGAACTGTGCCAGAGCAGAAGACGGGATTCGGTGGTAGGTACGACACCTTGGACCGCAGCACGTCGAGATCAACACGCGTGATATCGACACCGTCGAGAGTGATGATGCCTCGCGTTGGATTGTTCACACGCAGCAACGCCATCGCGAGCGAGGACTTGCCGGCACCACTGCGACCCATGATGCCCACCTTCTCCCCACTCTTGACGTGGAAGCTGACGTCGCGAAGGATGAACGGGATCGTCATGAGCGCTTCGTCGTCGTGCTTCTGGTTCTGTTGATGTCCCGGGATCACGTACTGCGTGTACTGAAAGTCCACGTTCGCGAACGCGACCGAGCCGTTGCGAGGCCAAATCGCAGGATCCACGAGTGCTGGTGGCAGCTCTGGGTTTGACGAGACCTCTGGCTCCAAGTGGATGTACTCGAAGACGCGTTGGAGACACACTAGGTCCTTCTCTAACGCGTTCCAATGCACAAACCCCTTCTTGATGTCCTCCCGTAGGTTGAGCAGCAGCAGGAGCAGAAGACCAATCGTCGCCGGTCGAAGAGGATCCGAGTCGTGGCCGAAGCAGATCAGGCCTACGAGTAGTATGCCTGTAATGATATTCTCCATGAGCAGTGAGCGCATCGACAGCCACGACTCAAAACACCAAATCGCCCAGCTGATTCGGGTGAGATGATCCAGCAGCGACGCGAAGTGGACCGAGACGCGATCCCGCTGGTCGATACCAAAGGCGCGGATCACCGCCCTACCAGCGATACTCTCGGATACAAACGTGAAGATCGGGGAGAGTGCCTCGCGGTGCATTAGGAAGAGTTCACTGCTCGGTCGGTTGGACTTCATCCCAATGTACCAGACGACACCGAGAATTGCTGACGTGAGCGCCACATTCAGGAACATTATCGACAACCAGACGCCCAACGACGTGATCGGAGCGAGGCCGATGGATTCCATCTCCGAGAAATCGTCATCAGTGACGTGCACGCCACCGAGGGCTTTGGTCTTGAGAAGGTGCCCGCTCATCCATGCCAACGATGCAAACAATGCACAGTAGCAGCCGAAGAAAGTCTTGAGCAAGGAGAACACGCAGTCTTGGAGAGATGAGTCCACGGCTCGAAGATCGCGGCAATATCGGTTGAGGATCTTGCCGACAGTATTCTCTGCGAAGAAGCTCATACGTGCGTGAAGCAACGATGCCGTCAACGCGCTGAAGAGCCGATCCGCGATACAATGCGAAAACGCCAGCGTCGCGTAGGCCGTGACGAAGAACGATACCGCGCTGGCGATCACCAAGCCGACGTAAACGTGGAACGACCCCATCGACGCGGTGAAGGCTTCGTCACTGGAATAGTTACGGGCATTGCGGAGAACGCTGAACTGGCTCATCCATCTGCTGAACGAGTAGATGCTACACGTTGCGAGGACTTGAGTGACGAAATGAAGAAGCACCACCAGGAACAGCTTCCATGGCTTCTGCATATGCGATAAATACTCTTTGACGACACCCTTCCAGCCGCTCGCTCGATATAGTCGCTGGGTTCTTGTTGACTGGAGAAGGGGATCGGTGATGTCTGATGTGGCGATCTTGGTGGCTGCAGTGAGTGCTTGAATCTCCATCACTCGGGGATCCAAGCATACACTGGAATCCAGCTCGAGACCAGTCGCGACTTCAGTGCTGACAGCCCGTTGACGACCGAGACGATCGCTCTTCCGGAGAAATTTCATTCGTTTCGAAGCAAACCTTGTGCTGGTTGCAGCAGAGGCTGACCTCGTGGACTTGGACGCGTTGTTAGTCTGGATTGGTTTGACGGATGACTTCTGCGGATGCTGGATTTCGAGGTTGTCCATGAGGATCGCACGGTCGACGTACTCGGAAACAATCACCTCTGGGTTGTGCGTCGCCAGGATAATCGTCTTGTGCTGCAGTAACCTGCCGAAGCATCTGAGCAGGATCTCACACTGGACAATGCTGTCAACGCTGTCGAGTGGGCTGTCCAAAATGTACACGTCTGCGTCCGCGTAGCACGCACGCGCCAGCGCGATTCTCGATTGCTGGCCACTGGATAAGCTGACGTAGCTTCGCGAACCCACGAGCGTCTGGTCTCCTCGCGGAAGACTCTGGATATCGGGCAACAACTCGCACGCTTCGAGGACGTTCCAGTACTTCACGGGGTCATACACGCGGCCGAACAAGACGTTCTCACGAAGAGTGGTCGACTGGATCCATGGTAACTGCGAGCAGTACGCGATCGAGCCAGAGATCTTCGATATCCCGCGTTTGCAATGCAGTAGACCAGCGATCGACGAGAGCAGCAGCGACTTCCCACTGCCGACTTTCCCATGGATAACCACGAATTCTCCTCGACGCACGCGAAGGCTGATGTAGTCCAGCAGTGGATCTTGCTCGGCTTGTCCAGCAGCACAGAAGCTTGCGTTCGTGAGGATCACAGGGTCTTCTACTTGCGTCGGCGACGGAGGAACGCTCATATTTGGAGGAATGCAGGCCATTTCATCTCGCGCCATGAAGTCAAACCCCAAGGATGACGCAGAGTGGCAGCTGACCGGTACAGCGACTTCGATCCGATCAAGCGAAACACGGAACTCGAGCGCAGCACGCAGCACACCGGTGAGTCCGGTGAAAGCTTCGTTGATTGCGTGGAAGATGCCGACCGCAGCGAAGGTTTGAGCTGGCGTGGTGAGCGAGTGGTTCGGGATCGTCGCGACAATGAATCCAGTCGCGACGAGGTTCAAGCCCGGCGCCGCCCACGTCAATGCCATGCGCATCGTGCGTACGAAGCGGTGCCTCTTCATCACTTCCTGTTCTTCTCGTCGAATAGACTCGACGCTGCCTTGCACGCGATCTTGCCATGCATTTAACTTGACACCGAGGATCTGGTCGAAGATCGAGTGCAGCTCCCCGAAGCGTCGGTCCGAGATCCGCAGCCATTTCTTGAGTAGAGCCGTCTCCTTGATGTTGAGAAACTGGATCACAAAGTAGATCACGGCGCATACCAGGAACACAGGTGACGAGGTGTCCCCTAGTACCCAACTGAAGATGTAGGCCAGCCCGACGACCTCGAGGGGCAACGACCACATTCTGTGAAACACCTTGATGATCGAGGAGATGGTCATCACGTCGGTCGCAAACATGTTGGTCGCTTCGTCCGTGCTGTTGCTGGTTTTCTTGTAGCGCTTGCCGGTCAGAACACTGTCTAGGAGCAGCATACTGAGTGGGTTGGAGGTTCGAACGAGCGCGTAGTTGAGAATAAAGTCGGCCCACTCGAGCAGAAATGACCGCAGGAACCGAGCGACGAGTAGGCCCATCGTCCACAAGGTGCCTCGGGACCAGATCTCATCGAACTCACCGTTCGCGGCCGCGTCCACGACCACGTAGACGGCAATGGGAGCGAATAACTCACACGCTGAGGACGCGAGTGTGAGCAAGCCACTGAAGACCAACACGCCAGCCTGAGTCGCGTAGAATGCTCGAATCACGCACTGCGTTCTGTCCACGCTTGCCTTGAATTCCTGGCTACAGAAGAGACTTGAACTCGATTTATCCAGCGACCAGATATCCTCGATTCGAAGAGGCCGCTCCGCGCACAGTGCCGACAAGTACTCACACCAGGAAAAGAACATGACGGACCACCACGAAGACCACCCAGCCAGTCCCTTGGACAACGGTGCCGCGGATGCTGTCGCCACGCGGTCCGTGTTTAATGACGAGCTCGATAGATTGGGCAGCAGCGGCGACGCGTCGTCGTCTTCACTCACGCCGATGCCGGTGGGCGACGCCGCGCCGCTCACGTCCACAAGGCGCAGCGTCGCTGGCGCCACGCTGCCGTAACTCTTCATGGTGTTTACCGGTAGCTTGCGCGCAGAGACAATGAGAACACGCGACGAGCGAATACTACAGACAGAAGCATGTGATTGCGCGCCGCTCTCTATCGAAATCATCCGCGGGGACAATTGACCATCACTCTGACAGACTACATAACTTGATGCAACATGAAATGATAGAGAAACATGGCTGGGCCACGCGATGGGAAGAAGGGGGAGGCAATACAGTAGTAAACAAAAACGTGCACTCTAGGCCTGTGGTGACAAGAATGGTAGCTTGAATTGCGAGAGCGGCGCGCGCTGCCGAGCTTATTTGTCCTTCTTGCTCTCTGGTGGCTGTTCGTCTTCCTGCTCGTCTTCACTATCGCTAGAGTCCGCGGTGTTCATCACCTGCTCGAACAGCGTCGGCTCGTTGTCCAGCTCCATGTCCTCTGGGTGTGGCGTAAACACGGGCAGCGAGTCTTGGGACACAACATTGAACTAGCAAAGGAAAACCACACGTTAGTCCACCACGTCATCATCCACAGAGGGGGCAATGAGACTTACCTTGGCCAGCGCGCGCAGGTCGAGACCCACGTACGAGTCACACTTGACGAAGATGTCAAGCTGGTAGGTACCGGCCTTTGGTGGCGCCTGCAGCTGAAGCTTGCACTCGGTCTCACGCTCCTGCGACGTGATCTTGCCGAACGCGTGCAGGTGGTTGGCCTTGACGTCACCGACAATGCAAATCCAACGCTCCACCTTCGGGTACGGGAAGTGCGGCGCGTACACCAGGTCGCACGTGTCACCCTCCTTGACGTTCTTGCGCGTCAGCTTGACGGTCACGGTCATGATGTCACCCTCGCCGATCTCCTCCTCGTCGTCGACGCCAATCGTGATCTGCAGGTCCATGTTCGGCATCATACTGCACACGCTGTTGACTTCCGCGCGCTCGGCATCCGTGAGACCGCTGAGGCCCTTGCGCTGCTCGACGTCCATGTCCACGTACTGGTGCATGCTGCGCACAGCACCCTTGCCCGAAAGAATGTGCTTGACTTCGTTCTCCGTGATGTTCGGTAACTGCAGGAACGGTGGGTCCTTGAACCACAGCGACTGGGTCAAAAACTGCTCCATCTCGATCAGGTTCAGCGTCGTCTGGAGCCACGCCTTGCTCACCGAGATCTCCATCATAGCGTCAATGAGCTGGATCGAGCTCTTGAGCATCGTGTCCAAGTCCGCCTTCAGGCCTGGGCTCAGCTTCTCACGGAGAAAGTGGGCGTGCAGCAAGAGGTTGGCCTTGGCAATCGCAGGGTGGTTGAAGCGAGGCTTGGCGATCATGTCCATTTGCTTCAACTTTTTGAACAGCGAGCTCAGTTCCACTTCGTCGGTCGGACGCTTGGGCAGCGCGCGGAACTCGGCCGAGCCGGCGAGCACTTCGGGCAGCATGCGCGGGTGCGCATTCTCCGACATGGCGTAGTTGTAGAAGCCGTACGTGTCGTACATGATCATGCTGTCGCCGTACTTCTTCGAGTGTGAGTACCAGAGCGCGACGCACGACGGGATCGCGACCACCAAGATGATCAAGTACATGAACAGCACAATGTTGTGGTTCGCCGGGTCCAAGAGGAACGTGGGCAAGCCAATCGACAGCTGCAGCGCCTGGCGGCCGTCCGGGTTGCCATACTTTTCGTAGTTGGCCTTTGCGACTTCGTTCGTCAAGGCTTCGTACGCCTTGGCGACCAACATGAACTTTTGGTCAGCGACGGCGTCACCAATGTTCTTATCCGGGTGGTAGATGAGCGACATCTTGCGGTAGGCGCGCTTGATCTCGCGCTCCGAGGCGCCCGCCGCGATGTCCAGGATCGCGAACGGGTCGAACGACTTGATCTCCGAGTCGTCCTTGAGCAAGATCGCGGCGCGCACAATGCCGTACCACATGACCGCGAGCACGAGCAGGTTGAGCACGAATCCGATGGAAAACACCTTGGAAAGCTTGGTCTTTTCGGCGAGCAGTTGCTTCATCTTGCGTTTTTCCTTCTCGCAGCGCACGTTGGACATGTCAATGAGCTTCTCCTTGAGGAACAAGCCATAGATGATGCGGCGCAGCGAGAGGAAGGTGACGGGGGCGGCATAGAGCACGCCCACCGAGATGGAGAAGTAGTAGAACGCCGAGTTGTCGTACTCCAACATGGCGGCGTCGCTGTCGTGGAGGCGTCCGTGAAGAAGGTAGAGGAAAAGGGGGAGCCTTCCTGACTGGTGCACCGACTGACTTGGCTTGTGGTGTGCGTTGACCTGTTTGTTGTGCAACGACTCCAACAACGAGACACGTGGAAGAACAGACGTTAGGAACCTTCTAGTTCATAACACTCACCCCACCAAAGTTTCGAACCCGATAGAAACCAAACCGTTTTTAGAGCAGCCATATCCCGGATTTAGAAGAAACAACATCTTTTAGAAATTGTAGAAATTCGTGGTGGACCTTGACCACATACAGTGGAAACCAATTGTTCCATCATGGGCAAGAAGAAGCGCCGAGAGGATGTGCCGGCGGACGTGCCACGACGCATCTACTGCTACTACTGCGACCGCCAGTTCGACGATGAGAAGATCCTGATCCAGCACCAGAAAGCGCGCCACTTCAAATGCCATATTTGCCACAAGAAGCTCAGCACCGCGAGCGGCATGGCGATTCACATGACCCAGGTCCACAAGGAGCCACTCACGAGCGTCCCTAACGCCAAGCCAGGCAAGGACAGCCCCAACCTGGAGATCTACGGCATGGAGGGTGTCCCTGGCGAGCCGAGCGCATACCTGGGTACGTTTCTATCGACCTTAAACCAAGTGTACCTTGTCGCTAACGCTGTTGAACAGATCCATCCAAGCGGGCACGACTCGATGCTCCGCCTCCACCCCCCATGGGCTTTCCCCCTGGGATGATACCACCTCCAGGAGCCTTTCCTCGACCTCCTCCCTTCCAGGCACCGGGAATGATGATGCGACCGCCGCCTCCAGGCCCACCACCTCGTCCGCCGTTTGTGCCAGGTGGAGTCGTCCCACCTCACCTCGCAACTCCACCTGCCTTTGGACCACCTGCAGGAATCCCTCCCGTTCGCCCACCGTACGTTGATTTGATGGACCTGGAGGCTTTGAATGTCGATCGTTACCGTTGTTATTTACTGTAGATTTGGAGTGGCGCCGCCACCTCCATGGGCTGGTGCATCGCCTGGCGCACCACCATTCGCCCCCGTTCCTGGCATCCCAGGAGTGCGTGGGTACGCACCTCCCCCGGTGGGTGTCCCACAGATGGCTATGCCTTCGCCTGGTTTCCCTATGCCTGGCATGCCTGGCTTCCCGCCATCTCAAACGGCTCCTCCGACGGTAGTGTTCAACAACAGCACCGCGGTGGATACTCCTATCGACGGCGAGTCGGTGGCAAAACCGGACGGGTTGGTCTTCTTCGACGAACACACATCAATGGTACGGCGTGGATGGATATGCCTACGGCCTGTTCTCGCCAGTGCTGATCTGTGGTGACTTGCATGCAGGAGGAGAAGCGTGCCCTACGCCCCAAGTATGGGTACAAGCCCCTCGCTCAACAAGCGTGATCTAGAAAAGGTAACTGAAAACAGAGTTTCTTGATTCTCGATCCAACAAAAGGTCGGTGTTGCGTGGCTCTGTGATTGATATCTACGCGGTCGGTGCGACTGACGTTTACGCGTCAGGGTACCCACCGTACTTGGAGCAATAGTTCCGAAACGCGGGCGAAGATATCGGGTGGTTCGTTTCTTGAGATGATGGCGCGGTTGCCTCGCGGGACGGTGCTGCTGTCGGTCTCGGTGAGAATCGACCAGAGCTCAGATCCAAACTGGCCTTGCGGTGGCTGCTCGGTGGCGACGTCACCCCCGCGTGATGCGAAGGCAAGTCGAACGATCGCCGAGTTCGAACGCCGAGCTCATCACTCAAGCCCGTGCTGAAGAGACCACCACTCTCGCGAAGCGAGTTGGTAAGCGGACCATCATCGCGATCAGGAGCTGCCCGACGAGGGCTGAACGTGTCCCGAAGCTTGCCATGCTTGGCCGCGGCCGTCGGTGAGTCATAGATGCGAAGAAACACCGCAGCTGGTGACGAACAGGCGGTTGACGCCAGTGCCTGTTGCTCGCTGTACCCTGGGTACACGGTCGGGGAACACGGTTCTGGGGTGTCTATGTAGTGGCTCTTCATGTAAGATCGCCGCAACAGCCGAATTCGCGTCTTGGTTTGGATCGCTTGTGTCTGTCGACTCGACGTGGGGCACTGGTCGTTGAGCTCAACGAAGATGCCCGACAGACTCATCACGAGAACAAGGCTCGGCATCGTCATCGGCGTGATCACACACATGGCAAGGAATGGCAACAGCGCCATGATCGGAATCAAGTAGTACCCAGCGGCAGTGTTTGCCACGGTTTGCCACTCGACCAGCGAGAACCAGACCAAGTAAAACGCTTGACTGATGGTCGCGAAGTGGAAGAGCCGAAGCAGGAAGCGAGGGCTGTTGAACCAGTAGCGGTCGTTGTGGAAGTGGAGCTGGTGGTGGCACAACGCTGACATTTGCATGCGAATCACTGCTCGCACACCAAGCGCGACCACGCGAAGGCTGGGCGGCTTGCTTCGTGTCCTGTCCACCTCGCCGCTGCCCACGGAGCCTCGACGTGGCATCCTTGTCTGGATATCGTGGGTCGTGATCACTCGAAGCCGATCGTCGACGATGCCTCTCAGAATGTGTAGCACTTTGAAGAAGATGACGACGTTCACAGCGAGCAGCATGGCTCCCACACCGATGAAGATCCAGTGATCGTAGTCTGGGTACAGCACTGGCACAACCGCGATGAGCAGGAGCACGAAGAACGCGCTGAAGTGGAGATGCGAGATGTTGAAGAGCAAGTTGCGCATGCACAGCCTGTTGTACTCGTCGTACGTCATCTGCCGAAGCTCGCCGTCGTCGTCCAATTGCGGAATCACACCAAAGAGGCGCTCCATCTCGGCGGGGTTCTTGTAAATGTACCCGGAGCGGTGCTGGCAGATATTGTACGCCAAGATCTCGAAGCTTTTCCACAGATGCCACTGCTTCTTCAGGTTGAACTGGAAGCACCAGCCTTCGCGCTGGTACCTCTGCAGCAGCAGAGCATACGCTCGCGACCCTCGCACGAGATCCATCCCCGAGTTGGCTCGCCCACGCATCACGCGCTGGCGCTGGAGTTGCCGGATCGACGTGGTCGAAGGAAGCTCCACGCGCGAGATGCGATCATCCGAGTCATACAGAGTATGCCGCTGGTTGCGGCTCGGGCGGTCCCACTGCGTTCCCGTTTCTTGCTCAAGGTCGTCGTCGTCGTACCGCCGTTCACTGTCGCTGATCTCTTCATCCCCTGCGTCTCCCGCGTTCGTGATCTCCCACACGAGCTTGGGCACGACGGTGCCAATGAATAGCAGAAACAGCACGATCACGATGAAGTAGATCATTGAGAGGAAGACGATGTAGTGGAAAAACTCGTAGAAATGGAGCCGCTCTTCGCCGCGCAGGTCTTCGCCAAACATGAAGTGGAGTTCCTCGATCAACCCGCTCGTGTTGAGCGTAAAGATCACCATGGAAATGAAACCCATGATCATCACCTCTTCAAACAGGCGGTTCACAATCTTCTTGAGTTGGGGGCACGCGATCGCGCGGCGCAAGGCGTGGACGACTCGCTCGAAGAGCAGCGAAACCACGATGATCACGGCGACCAGGAAGATAGCCGTGCCCAGGTTCTCATGAAGACAGTCGACATTGCCCACACCCAAGAACGCGCCGGACTTGTGGCAAACGCTGTCTCCACCCGCGCCGGCGAGAAGACGTTGATGCGGGGCGTCGTGCTGCACGTGGACTCTCCGGCATGACGAGGGATTTAGCATCGCGGGCGCCGCGCCAGGCGATACGTCATGGTGTGATAGCATTCTTCACCCGCCGCGCACCCGGTAGATTCGATTCTGAGTCTCGAAGAGCACAGCAATAGCTAAGTAATCTTCTGGTCTCTCGCTCGTTTCACACCGTGTGAATCACACGACACCTATAATCTATTAGAAAACTGAAGGTGCGTAAGTTGAAGCGCGTCGCTGAATGGCTGGATTATAGTACCCATGTATCGATTTTATCCAATCAAATCAATTCTAGCTATTCACCCATCACGAGATATGCGAGCCAGTATGGATCATAATCACTACAGCAATGGCTATTCACCCACCACGAAATTGCGGCGTGTAGAGGAGGAGCATCTACATGACACCGCACAAGCTGCGGCTCTGCATGGGAGGAACGAACTCTGTGATCGTCATCCATCGCTTTGTGTGGTTCATGCTTAGATTTCTCTCAGCAACATCCAATCGCGTGTGTTTTGTAACAAATCGTTGGTCGTTGTGGCGGCGAGAGGGACTTCTCAAGAAGATGGAAGCGCGACCTTTCACGGCGTTGACCCGCGGTTGCGTTGAGTCAACGGACTCGGGGCGACATGAGGTGGCGAGGACACGTGCTGCTATTGGTAGCCGTGCTGTTTCTGCTGGTGCTGGAGCGTACTTCTGCAGGTGAAGCGCATGGCGACGCCAAGAGTGACCTAAAGAAACCCGTGGATAAGAAAACCCAACACGCGGTGCAAGCCAAGACGCATCACATCGAAGCGATCGCTGTGAAGGCAGACACGCCGACTTCACATGCTGCTGTCACCAGCACCGCTGCGGCTGCCAGCTCCGAGACGATCGATCGCTCTGGATCCGCGCCGTTGGTGGTGCTCTTGACCGGCGCGGCAGTGATCGCAATTGTCGCGCTCGCGTTCCGTCGACGAAACGCGAAAAAGCAACAAAGAGGTACGACGACAACCGATCCTTCTTCCACCCTGCTACTTTATTGACGATGTTCTGCTTGATAGATGAGAGTGATCCGATGCGGCAGTCACTTCTCTTCCATGATATGGACTACGCTGCAATGTGATGCAGTAGAAGCGTAGGTCGGTTGCTATTGTATGCAACAGGCTCAGTTCATTCTGAATACACGACGCTCATCTATTCATTCACTGAGATTCGGAACGCCTCGATCGAGTTGGCATACACGATCGATGCTAGCTCTTCCACGTCGACTTGTCTGACAAAAGCTGCCTTCGACAACGCGAGCTGAACCAGTGTGGGTTCGTTCAGCCCAGAATCTGCGATCGTGGCAGTGTCTTCCACTGCATCACAACCATCCAGTGGAGGTACTTGATCGGGGGCGTCCGTCTCGAGAAGAAGTGATTCAACTGGAACACTGCGGCACAACACGCCGACCTTCGACTCGGTGGTATCAGCCGCATGGACGAACTGCTTGGCATTCAGAGAGAAGAATACTCGAGTGCTGCCCTTCCGTGGCTGCTGAAGCTTGAGGAATGCGCTAACCATATCTGCTGCACCTGAATACGAGTGCAGCACCACCACTGGTGGCAGCCCGCGAGTCCTTTTCTCACTCTGTAGGATCTCGAGTAGTTTGCCGTACGCTCCGACACAGTGGATCACGCACGGTCGCTCCAGCTCCGTCGCCATTTGCAGCTGCTCTTGAAATACACGCTCTTGTATGCCGCGATCAACTTGCTTTCCTCGAGTGCTCTTGCACAATCCAATCTCGCCAACCTGGTCACACATGAAGTGCATGTAAGCGTCGTCCAGCCAAAGCATCATCTCCATTCTTACTCACAACAGATCGAGGATACGCATGCAGTTTCTCTCGCAACAGAGCAAGATACGATGACGATGCCGTGTCAGCCCACCACGGATGTAGACCAAACGACGGGACAATACCGAGACCCGAGAAGCTCGCTTTCTGTATTGGAGAGCTTGGGGACGAAACGAGCTCCTCCAACCGTTGCCAGTCCTCTTCATAGCATGCACAGGAAACGACGTGCGACACGTTCGCCTTCATAGCACGGCAAAGGACTGCTTGCAAGTTGCCCGCGAGGCGTGAGTCATGGAGATGACAGTGCGCATCGATCGTGCGAGGAAGGCGACGGGCGAGCAGTTCCCCTGACATCTTTGTTGGACACTTGAGCATGTCACTATTTTGAGAGATCCGATCATGCAACATCGCAAAGGGATGTCAGTCGCTTGACACGTGCTGCTTCTGAAGAACGGCACTTGCGTCTGACGCTCTCCGAAACTTGCATGTTGTTTCGAGAGAAGGAATATACCGAGCATCCATTGCAAACGCGTGGATCGCGATAAAGGTTGAAGCAGACCCCATTCATCTGTGTGAGCTTTTGTGCTGAATCCGGATACAGTCCGCATCCTACAAGCATAATCGACTCGTTCTGCCTGACGTTTCAGTGGCCAGCGACCTCAACAATGAGATCCCACATACTTCAAATCATGCGAGCCTTTCTGCGTTGTCAGCCGATATTCCTGGACGCGGCAAGCAAAGTTGACAGCGTGCAGTAGTTCGCGTGTAGGGAGACTACTACGTAGTATTGTGTTGGTAGATCCACTGCCTATCAAAGCCACCATGTATCCTGGCAACGAAGAAATATGTACTCCCGAAGTGAGCGCTGTGATACGTATTTGTAAAGTAAAGTCGCTTGTTGTAGAGAACCAGGACAGTGGAGACGCAGGGTGATGCAATTGTGTCTTCCAACAACAGCTCGAGGTCTTTACGGACAGTGTCTTTAGGTGAGTAAGATAGCTCCAGGCTCCGTGATCAATAGCCTAGGTTACCTGTAGTCAGCTATGGAAGTCTTGCGGTTGTATTATTGTTGAGTACATCATGTGGACTCAACTTCGTGGTCTGCGACATGGTCACGTGAACGCCATGCTGCCAGAGTGGGTCGAGTCTCTTGGTGGCGCCCGTGCGCGGGATGCTCAACGATCACGGACATGCGTAAGCCGGTCCTAGTCACTCGAACGGACACGCATCCGTCCACATGACTCGGGTTCATCGCACCGCCGCTCCTCTCCATCGCGAACCGGATCGGTGAGATTTACGTGAAGTCAGCAGCTAGTCAGACATATAGTGACATGTAGCCATTTTCGAATGTCACTTTCGTGAAACACACAGAATGTACGGTCAAGCCACCTGGCCACGCTTTTACAGCGTCGTGCCATTGGTCAGCGGTTTTTCCACTGCAGCAACCATACAGCGCGGCTTCGCCTGGGGCCGCCACCCACCAGATGCCGTTAACAGTTATTATAGTGCGCATGCTCAGTCTGATAGAGTCCATTGTCTTCTACAGGACCCGAATAATGATAGAGAGCACACGCGAGAACACGGCCCATGTGGCTGACGGTCTGGTCGCCACACGTGCTGGCTTATATATCCAAGCGAAGTGACTGATCATGGGCCCAATTCCACTGCGTGGAATTATAGTGCAGTGAACCGTGTACCGGTACACGACAGCTCAGCCGGAGCATGATACTCGTGCCGTCTGTCGACCCCGCCCATACCGAACCTCCGCCTCGACTCGGGCATATCTGCCAGGCGATGCGGCCAGTAGAGACCAGCATGCATCTGCACCATATTCAAATTTGCTCGGTGGTCCGCCAACAGACCAGAAGGAGAAACAGATCAGCGCACGCGCAGTTCTTGTTCCTCTCCTCTTTTCCTGCCAGAGCCACCCGTCGTCGTCGTCCTCACTCGTCAACTACCGTGTCCGTGTCATCCGCATCGTACTGTGCTTCAAAATGGTCCGCTCGACTGCCTCGATTCTATGTAGTCTGTCCCTCGGTGTGCTCGCGTTGTCGACGCTCGAAGTCTTTTCCTCGGTCGATGCCGCGTCGCCATCGTACGATGCCTGGAAGAAGTCGTCGTACTACCGCGAAGCCTACAACAAAAAGTTCCTGCCTGCCACTACCTACAAGGTGGTCGACAGCGCACCAGGCATGTTCACCATGGGCAACATGGGTGACACCACGGCCGTGCTTGAGGAGGAGAAGCGATTCGAGCAGGCGCTTAAGACAATTGAAGAGCTCAAGAAGCTCCACCCGCACGCCAAGTTTTCCATGAACACGCCGTTCGCACTCATGACGGAGAAGGAGTTCCTCAACTACGTGTCGCGCAACAACATCAACAGGGACGTGTTCACGGCCTCCTCCAACTCGAGCTCTTCCAACTCGTTCACCTCCAACAACGGAGTCGACGCTGGCCCGAAGACCAAGGCTGCCGCGGCCGGTGAGCGTGTCGACTGGCAGGAAGCTGGTTGTGTGACTGCGATCAAGGACCAGGCCCAGTGTGGCGCCTGCTGGGCGTTCTCCGCCACGGCTGCGATCGAGTCCGGTGTGTGTGTGGACACCAACTACCGGTCGCTGCCCGACCTCGCTGATCAGCAGCTCATCAGCTGTGACAACCAGGGCCAGAGCCTGGGCTGTGGTGGCGGCTACTCGTCGTACACCATCGACTGGGTCGCCAAGACGCGCGGTGGCAAGATGTGCTCGCTCGATTCGTACCCGTTCACTTCGTCGAGTGGCAGTGTTGCGGCGTGCCGCATGGGTGGTTGCCGCGAGATCGATGTCGGTGTCACTGGCTTCGAGTCGATCCGCGAGAACCCTGGCGCACTGGAAGACAAGGTCCGTGAGCGACCAGTGTCGGCGTTTGTCTACTCTGGCTCGCAGGCGTTTCAGTTCTACGCGGGTGGCGTCCTCACGGGTGACAAATGTGACAAGACGGGTGACCACTCGGCTTTGCTGGTTGGCTTTGGTGACGAGAACGGCCTTCTCTACTGGCGTCTGAAGAACCAGTGGGGCACCCAGTGGGGTGAGAACGGCTACGTGCGCATCCAGCGTCGGTACTCTGGTGACAAGGAAGGCGCGTGTGGTGTCGAGCTCTACTCGTCCTGGCCAACGTTCACGCCCAACCTCGTCGTTGACGCACCGAACCCGAACTTCCAGCCAGCACCACAGCCGGCTCCTGTCCCAGCACCGCAGCCAGCTCCAGTGCCAGCACCGCAGCCAGCTCCTGTCCCAGCACCGCAGCCAGTGCAAACGCCAGCGCCAGTCGCATCCCCTGAGCCTGTGCAAACCCTCGCTCCTGAGCCTGCTCCTACCTCTTCTGCTCCGGAGCCTACTCCTACCTCTGCCCCGGAGCCAGTGCCCACTCCTGCGCCAACTAACGCCAAGCCTGCCCCTACTCCAGAGCCCATCGAGCCTCGCCCAACCCCTGCCAAGACTGTTTCCACTCCAACGCCTGCGCCATCGACCACCGCCCCTACTCCGGTTGACCAGTCGCCAGCTCCTGCCATTGGCGGCGGCGACTCCAACCAGCAGTGCGGTCGCCTTGACGAAGGTGTCGACTACCTTGGGAATGACTTGAAGAGTGTCGAGGTCAAGTCGCTCGGTGACTGCTGCGCTCTGTGCCACGACACTCCTGGCTGCAATGCGTTCACGTTCACGATGTGGAAGGGTGGTGTGTGCTTCTTGAAGAGCCGTGCCGGCCTTGTCGTGCCACGCGAGGGTGCTGTCTCGAGCTCCCTCTACGACATCTCCATGTACACTCACCAGAACACGCCGCAGATGGTCGGCTACACGTACCCGGGCAACGACATCGCCGAGGAGAAGGCGGAAGCTGTCGAGCAGTGCTACGACCTGTGTGCCAAAAACGACCAGTGTAATGCGTTCACGTGGTCGGCCAAGGACGGCGTGTGTGCGCTCAAGACCCACAAGGATATCATGGCCGAGTACCAGCAGTCCACCCCACAGGACTTCTCGTCAGCCATTGTGTACAAGTGCCAGAACATCCAGGTCGACACCGATTTTGAAGGTGACGACATCGCAAACAAGCCTGCCCACTCGCCGGAGGCCTGCTGTGCGATCTGCAAGCAGACCAAGGGTTGTGCTGCGTTCACCTGGAGCGACTTCGAGGCGGGCACGTGCTGGCTCAAGTCGGGCACGGGCAAGATGGTCACGAAGAGCCACGTGGTCTCAGCGTCTCTGTAAGTTCTATCGATAGACTCCGCCCAGCAGCAGCCGTGTGTATGTTCCGCTATTGCGTCCTAGCCTCGGATTCAAGTGTCCGTGGATGTTTTGCTTCCTGGTATTGCGTGAAATACAAGCTCATTGTGATTGTAAAAAACCCTGCAAATCTGTCGAGTGTGGAGCAGTGCCCTCATGGAGGTCCTGAGCCTCAAATGGCTGTGGGTCTTAGAGTTCAGACGGCTCGGTGGCCCATGATTGGTCGGTATTAATATGCTCGTTGGTTACACACGACACCGGAAAGTAAAAATTGTATCTGAACATTCATGAAATCCATCAGCGTCGTCCAAAAACTCCGGAATCCGGAGACATCCACGTTCTGGACGTGGATACAGTGCGATTCACACGGTGAGAACCGGTGTCAATCACACGAAATCTGAACAACGGTTAACCCTACCCGTATGATAGCCCCTCCCCACACAGTCGTGGGTGTCCATCGCAAAACAAGGTGTTGGACTACTTCGCAATTGCCGAAGAAAAAAACCTTGTTTTGACATTCTTGTCGACCACAGCCTACTGATTCAAGCGACGTTTGTGACTCATGACGCGGGTAGGGGTCGGCGCGATTCGAGCCAATGGCTCGTCCGCGCGGCCCGTGGACAATCCAGTTCGCACGATGTGTGCGGGGCAACCGAACACAGCGACGGAGTGACTGACCGCCTCCTACGGTAATACAGTACAGGAAGCAGCCGGACTCCATCGATCCGAAGATAATCGCCGTCGCTCACCCCCGATCGACGAGCAGGCGGCGCTGCGTCCACCCAATCGATTTCCGTATTACAGAACCCTCTCTCCATCGCTTTGATTGCCCCACGAGTTTGCCGGCGCGATGACCGAGGTGATTCTCGTCGGCATCGTCGGCACGGGCATCGCGATGATCGGCGTCATGCTGATCATCATGTTCATGCGCTGGGTCGCACGCAACCGCAGCTTCAGCCTCGACACGCCGTACGATGCGCCCGAGCTCGAGGCCCAGCACCAGCGGCGGCAGAGCTTCACACCGGCCCACGCCGGTTTCTTTGTGGACAACGTCGAAGTGTTTCGAGAAGAATTGAAAGACAGCTTTGTCGAGGTCGCATTGTGGCACTGCGGGGTCTGCCGCTTCCGCAACCACCCGGGCCGCAAGCAGTGCGACCTATGCCAGACCGTGCGCGACCAGGACCGCGAGATCGGCGCGCGCCTCTCACGTAAATCCGGTCGCCACTCGTTCACCAATATTGGCTCCAATACGCGCAACAGCTGGAGCGAACCGAGCGGACGCGAGACCATGAGCAAGCTGCAGCTCGCGGCGTCGCGACGCTCGCAGTGGCAGCGCATGCCCACGAACGACGGGCTCCACCGGTGGGTGCGTCGCTCCAGCCGCATGTCGTCCGGCGTGCGCGATTCCATCGGCAGCGATTCCAGTACCTACTCGCGTCTGTCGCTACCCCGCCAGATTCCAGAAGACCGCGACAGCTCCGGATCAAGTGCGTCCGTTGGGTACGTTCGCGTGCGCGATTCGGCCGGCCACCTCGTGCTGAATGAATCCGAGGTCGTCGCGACCGATTTCCACTACCGCATCAACATCATGGACGCCACGGGCACCTCCGAACTCATCATGAACCTCGAGCGTGTCCACAACCTGCCATTCCAGGACAAGCTACGTTGGTTTTCCACCGAGATCCACCGCCTCTGGCTGCCCTGGGAATCCGGCCACGTCGAGATGGCCGTGCGCCGTGACCACATCGTGGAGGATTCGTTCTGCGTGATCAGTTCCATGAAATCCTACGAGCTGCGTCAGCGATGGCGCGTGTCGTTCGTCGGGGAGCCAGCTCTGGATGCTGGCGGCGTGATGCGCGAGTGGTTCACCCTCCTCTTCGCGGAGCTCTTCGACCCCAAGTTTGGCCTGTTCATCTCGACGGTCGGCGATGAACGGAGCTACTGGCTCAACACGTACTCGGCCGAGTTCCGCGCCAACCACCTCGCCTACTTCCAGTTTGCTGGCCGTCTACTGGGCAAGGCGATCTTGGAAGAACACCTTGTCACGGTGCACCTCGCGCTGCCATTCCTCAAGCACATCTTGGGCGTGCCCATTTCATTCTCCGACCTCCAGTTCCTCGATGACCAGATCTACCGCAGTGCCATCATGGTGCGCAAGACAGTGGACATTGATCCACTGTGCTTGGATTTCACGGTCACGCGCTTTGGCGCCAACGGGAAGGAGCCAGTTTCGCATGAACTGGTACCTCGCGGTGCAGAGATCGACGTGACAGGTAGCAACAAGGCGACGTACCTGGACGCACTATTCAAGTACTACGTACTTGACAGCGTGTCGGACCAGCTACTGGCGTTCCTCACTGCACTCTACGACGTTGTACCGGAGGGTTTGCTCAAGCTGTTTGACTACCAGGAGCTAGAGCTGCTCATGTGTGGTGTCCCGGTGATCGACGTGGAGGACTGGATGAAGCACACCGACTTTAAGTTTTACACGGAGAACGTGCCGACCGAACACGAGCTTGAAAACATTCGCTGGTTCTGGCACGTGCTCCAGGAGATGACCAACCAAGAGCGCGTCCGCCTCTTGCAGTTTACCACGGGCACCAGTCGTGTGCCAGCCCAAGGCTTCAAGGTACGATTGCGGTGATGATGGATTGTTTGGGGGTACTACTGGCAGGTGGACACTCATATCGCTTCTCTGTGATTGTAGGGTTTGATCTGTAGTGATGGCCGCGTGCGTCAGTTCAACGTGACCTTTACGGGCGAAGACCAGGAGGTCTTGTTCCCCAAGGCACACACGTGTTTCAACCGACTTGATCTGCCCACCTACCCGTCGCTGGATCTCATGCGAGAGTACCTCAAGCTGGTGAGTATCCTACGCTCTAGATTAGGTTGCTTGGGCGATGGTCATCGACTGACTTGGATTGTGGTGTGTAGATCGTGGAGATGGACATCACCGGCTTCAGCATCGAGTAATGTTTGCTCGCTCACTCGCCTCCACCACACTACACTCTGTTCGTCAAGTGCGTTACTCAAGTGCTTCCTTCACTCGTCCTGTGGAATGCTCGAGCCATGTCGAGCGATAAAAGAAATGAATAATTATTTATTACCACCGACAACACTTCACAGTCTATTGTTCTCTCGAGACGAGCTCGAGATGCGTTGGCAGAGGCCTAGATGGAGACCAGTAGTCGATCGCATTGCAGTGTGGGTCGTGGCACCGCTGACGAAAGCTCCTGGTTTGTAGATCCACCACGAACATGACGTTGTTGCTCTTGTGAGGGCGTCCGATATTCTCGCACCAGCGGTTCTTCCTCATGTGGTACACAATCCTCACGGGTTCCGTCACCAGTGCGTGTTGGTCGGTGGCGTCCACACACGTCCTAGTAGGATACAACACGGTGACGGCTCGAATCTCTCCTTGGACACCTCCCGTCGTGGCAATCGATCGAATGAATGCGTCCAGCGCTGGGTAGATTGAGGATTTAGACTCGACCGATCGCATCGGCTGGTAGCTGATGCTGTGTGATTGGACGCCGTGCCTCTTGAGTGATACATTGTCTTCGCATCGGAGTAGCCTCAGCCCTGGGAGATTCGAGCTGTACCGCGTGCCAGGACACACAATCGACCGCATGAATAGCTCGTGGTCGAGTGGTTCGCTTGGGTCACCGCCAATGCGTCGGAGGACAGCCGTCTTGCGGAATTTAGACGACCCGAGGACGCGAAACATGCGATTGCGAGTGTAGACACCAACGTCGATGAAGAGCTGCTTCGTGGCATCGTACACCGAGTCGCGGACGAGGAATTGGGACTCGTCTTGTTCAGTGTGGGGGATCACGAGGTCGCGAATGAATTGCCTGACAAACTAGCAGGCCATCGCGTGGTTCAGTGGTGATGTGGTGATCCTGGAGCATCCATGAGTGAGGAGGGGTACTCACTGCACCGGCGTGGAGGTTGTTCATGAAGAGTTCCCCATTGGGAAAGTGGATCTACACGGTATCAATGTAGGTAAGATTAAGGGTGGCAGGGTCTACAAAGCAAGGATAAGTGTACCGTGAGGTGACGGCTGAACTTGTCTGGTGTAGACGAGTCAAGCTCAACGACGTGGAGGTCCCTTTGAATCAGCAGATGAAACTCGCGCTGCGAAAACCAGGTTAGCCACAGTGCTTGGTAGCCATCCCCATCCCTGGTCGACTCACATAGATCTGAAGCTGAAGGAGCGAAATCATCCGATCCACTAGTGCGTCGCCATTGACTTGAGTGTTGAGTGCCGCCTTGAACTCTGCGGATGCACCACTTGTCAGGTGTGTCCTGTGATGGGTTCGCTCGGATGACCCTAATTTACAGCAAAATACCTAGATCAAAATACAGTCGACACGGCGTGCCCTCTCGAATGATCTCGTAGACATGACGAGCACCCAATGGTATAGCCGTGTACTCCTTCCAGAATGCATCTAGTGTCGTGACCCAGAACTGGCGCTTGCCTTCGTTCGCTCCTTCGTAGCAAAACACGCGAGGCTCATTCCGTTCACTCTCACTGGCATCGTCGATGCGCTGCTGTGTCTGCAGTCTTTGACGGAATGCAGCTACTTGGTCGGCAAACTCAAACGCCTCTTGTTGTCGGGGGAATGTCGCGGATAGAGGAGCCGTCCCTTCTAGCTGACAAAGTAGAGAGTGTGATACGTTGAACTGGAGCCGCTGGTAGAAGGTGCTCCACGACTGATCTTCTGGTGATGTATGTGTGGGCACTTGTGGCAGTATATCAGTGGATTTGCCTCCGTAGAATACCTGAGGATTCACGGATCGCCGTTGTCTTGGGATGGAACGGCCTGCTCTTTTCCCGACGCTGGTGGACTGCTCGATCTTGTGCTTGGTGATGACGTCTCTCGCTTCGGCTGTGAGTGGCACGCTTTGCAGATGGCTATGAAGCTGTGATAGTAGATTGATGGCGTCTACGCGGTCGTGGATACAGAGCATGGATGCTGTCGCTTGCGTATCGCTCTGTTGCGAATCTCCTAGGTTGATTTGGCTGAGAGCAAAGCATACTTGACTGACCTCGTCCACATCCACCTGCACGACGACAGCCATTATGAATGGCGACGGGCTGTAAGCACATGCACATGCACACACACACACAGTGTTCAGTAACTATTGTTTTCAGCATGCAGTCAAGCTGCTCATGTGTACCAGTAGACACCAATGGAGCGCACAGTCTCATCCAGGATCAGGATGGACCGAGTAGACGTGGCGATTGCGACGCTGCGGCGCGCGGATTCACGGATGAACTTCACGGTAACACCGCCGTAGACTGTGTGCAGATTGATGTCACTACTGCTCAGCGCATTCTCGATGCTGGCGGTGACTGATCCCGTCCATATCTCGCAGCGATTGCAACGAAATGTCACCTCCACCATTGCATGGGATTGATCAAGACGATCAGGGAAGGTCATCGACATATGAGATCGATTCTATTGGTCAAAATGGGTTTTGGGTGATTTGATTGGTTAAAACTACAGACAAGTGTCAAAGTGTCCACGAAAGGTCACACGAATCGTGTGACCTTTCGTGGACACAAGCCAAGTGCTCCATATCGTGTGACACGATATGGAGCACTTGGCTTGAACAACCATGAGCGATGACATGGATGCGATCGTGATCGACAATGGCTCGGGCATGATGAAAGTGGGATACGCGGGGGAGGACACGCCTCGTGCCGTGTTCTCCACGTGCACAGGCAAGGTGAAGAACCCCGAGTGGTTCGCCGCACAGGCTGCCCCCACGCTCAAGGCCGATCTTCGCGACAGAGAAAATTTTGTGGGCAGCGAATGCCAGCAATACAGAGACTTTCTGGAGATCGTGAATCCTATCAACAGAGGCATCGTGGAGGATTGGGACGCGATGGAGCGCATCTGGGAGTACGTCTTCACACACGAGTTGCGGATCAACCCAGAGACAGCCACACTGCCAGTACGTGTCCTAGCACCATCGTGCGTGGTCATCCTGTAGCACTGAACCATGCTGATGACTACTGTAGATCCTATGCACGAGCTCTCCTGCTGGTTCGAAGCAGCAGCAAGAGAAGATGGCCCAGATCATGTTCGAGGCACGCAAGGCGTGTGGGTTCTACGTGATGCACCAGTGTGTGTTGTCACTCTTCGCCTCGGGACGCACGAGAGGCATCGTGGTCGAGGTTGGCCATGGCACCAGCCACGCAGTCCCCATCTTTGAAGGCTACGCGCTTCCTCACGCTGCGCTGCACTACAATGTGGGCGGTGTGGACATCAGCCACCGCTTGCACAAGCTGCTCGCGAAGCGCGGCCACTCGTTCCACTCGTTCCAGGCCCAAACGATCAACGACATCAAAGAAGCTGTGTGTGTTCTCGGTGGGAAGCACGATCGATCAACGCTGCCACCACAGCCCATTGGAGCAGCGAGCGAAGGCACACACGTGGCTGCAGAAGACGGTAGCAAGCCGTTCGAGCTACCTGACGGAACGCTACTCCACGTTGACAAGCAGACGCGGCTCGCACCAGCTGACGTCATCTTCAGGCCACAGGAGTTAGGTGATGACCACGGCACGCGGCCATCGAAAGGTCTCCACGAAGTCGTCGCTGAGTCGATCTCGATGTGCGACAAAGACCTACAGAAGGACCTGCACAATGCCGTCGTTCTCGCCGGTGGCACGACCATGACCCCAGGCTTCTCCAAGCGGTTCCAGGAGGAACTGATGAGTGTGAGCAAGAACAAAGCGCTCTGTGTTGTCCCCGACCCGCACGTGCGCGAGCGTGGCTACAATACACAGCGTCGTATCGCCGCGTGGGTCGGCGGGTCCATGTTCGCATCACTCCCGACCTTCCGGGACGTCCACATCACCAAGCAAGAATGGGAAGAGTACCACGAGGCCATCCTCGACCGCAAGTGCTTTTAAGATATCTTTGTGTATTGGTTTACATCCAGAACCCTCGTCTTGTTTGGACAAGGTCACGCAACGATCCACACACTATCATGCATTTGGGCCAAAGTCGTCTTGGTCCAGTCGTGGGTATTGGAGTCCACTCAGCAGCCACACGGTGGACGCATCACGTACTGAATCAACTGGACAACCAGCATGAACGCCATCACCATGTTCAGGTTCGGGTCTGGCATTGCAGAAGAACCAGTGGTCAGAGTGGACGAGGCTCAAGTGAAGAACCATTTCATGGACGTACCACCAAAGATGTTGTGCTCTTGCTGGTTCTGGACCAGTTGGTCGTTGCCCGTCGCTGCTGCATCCTGGGATGCGTTTCGCGGCGCGCGGGATCCAGACACGGAGCACGAAGGAGCCTCACTGCCTCGGTTGCTGTCCATCTTGAAATGTAGCGCTAGGCGTCGCGACTGGAGGAGATCGGTGGCGATCGAATGGCTCAATTTTGACCGTGATCGAGAGAACGGCTTTTGAAGAACACAGACCACTCTGAATACAAGCCTGGTCGTGTGATTGTTTTGTCGATGCTGCACGCTGATTGGTCCACAGAGAGGACGTAGAGCTTGGGTGGACGCAATCATAAATTTGTTTTGACTATTTCGAGTGAAAACAGGATATTTTACGAACACAAATGCGGAAATGCAGTGCGAACTTTGGCTAAGTTCGATCTGCA
>JAADXF010000044.1:0-61950 GCA_023337575.1 Pythium chondricola
GAGAATACCCCCCCTTCCTTCTATCCTTTTCACTTCACACTCGTACCAATCCCCTATAAACCTACCTATCTACCCACCCACACGACCTCATACTACACACAAACCACACTCATCTACCCCCCCACACACAAGCGACACACCCACACCTGTAATAACCAGGACGAGTCACTTCCAGCTTAAAATCACAGATCCATTCATTATTGCACCACGGAGCCAGCTTGCGCACTCATAGCATGCTTTATCCCCCTCTCTACAAACGCGCGATGTGGAGGTTTTCGACATAGGGCTTGACGGCGTCGTAGATCTGGCCCGAGCGCACGAGCTCCAGCACTGCATCGATGTCTGGCTGCATGAATCGGTCCTTGTCGAGCGGTGGCACCCGGGACCGCACTAGCTTGTGCACGGCCTCCAACGCCGCAGTCGTTCGCAGTGGACGCAGCAGATCCAGGGCCTGGCACGCCGCCAGCAGCTCAATCGCGATGACAGTCTCGACGTGCTGGACGACCGTCAACGCCTTGCGCGCCGCGAAACCACCCATGGACACATGGTCCTCCTTGCCTCCACTGGTCGAGATTGAATCAACGGACGATGGATGGCACAGCACCTTGTTCTCTGACACCAGCGACGCGGCCGTGCAGTGCGCGATCATGAAACCCGAGTTCAAGCCACCCTCCTTGACCAGGAACGCAGGGAGGTTGCTCAGCGACGGGTTCACCAGTCGCTCAAGGCGACGCTCGCTCACACTCGCGAGCTCGTGCACCGCAATGGTGAGGAAGTCGAGCACCTTGGCCGGGTATTCGCCGTGGAAGTTGCCACCAGAGATGATGAAGCCACCGCCTCCACGGTAGAACGTATCGGTTGTGCGCTTGAGCCCGGACGTGGCCTGCACATTCTTCTTGCGCACGAGCTGCGTGAGTCGCTGGATCTCCTCCTTGGCGTCGCCCAGGCTGCTGATCTCAGCCGGTGCCTGTGGTGCCGCGCCCGGCTGCTCCGTCTCACAGTCGGACGACACCTGCGCACTGCCAGTGAACACCATCGGGTTGTCCGTCGCGCTGTTCATCTCAACATTGATCACACCCTTGACGAACTGGATCGTGTCGTGCACGACGCCGTGGATCTGCGGCGCGCAACGTAGCGAGTACGCATCCTGGACCTTGCCCACGTAGTTGTGGCTGCGGAAGAGCTCGGATGGGCTGTCGGCCTGCAGCAGCGTGCGGATCCGCGCCGCGACCAGCTGTTGGCCAGCGTGCGGACGCACCTCGTGGATGCGCGGGTGAAACGCATTCATCGTGCCCATGAGCACCTCGAGCGTGAGCGCGACCGCGACATCCGCACAGCGCGCAATGTTCTCGGCGCGCACCACTGCCTCGGCACCAATGGACGTGATCAACTGTGTGCCGTTGATCATCGCGAGGCCTTCCTTCGCACCGAGCTGCACGGGCTCGAGTCCGTGGTTGGCCAGCACGTTGGCGGCGTCCGTGACCACAAAGTGGGCCTTGCCGGATCGCGTGTCGACCACTTTGTCCCACATCTTGCCCTCGCCCATCATGCCCAATGCGAGGTGTGCCAGCGGCGCGAGATCGCCCGACGCGCCGACGGTGCCCTTGCTGGGCACGACCGAGAGGCAGTCATTGTTGAACGCGACGATCAATTGCTGCAGCGTCTCGGCGCGAATGCCGCTGTGGCCCTTGGAGAGCACGTTGATGCGCAGCGCGAGCAGCATGCGTGTCTGGCTGGGCGAGAGCGGCTCGCCCGTGCCGGACGAGTGCGAGCGGATGAGGTTCTCCTGCAGCTCGGTCAGCTTATCCGGGCTGATGATGACGTTGGAGAAGAGCCCAAAGCCCGTGTTGATGCCGTACGCGACGCGCGACGAGTCCTTGAGGATGTTATCGACCACCTCGCGGCCGCGTACGACGCGCTCCCACGCCTGCGCGCTCAGCGCGAGGCGGCGCTGGCCCTTGGAGAGCGCGACGAGGTCCTCGGCGCACAGCGACACGCCGTCCAGCACGAGCTCGTGGCGCTGTAGCGGCACGTCTTCCTGATAGAGCATGGTGGTGATGGTGGCCATTGTGTACAGTAGGAGTGTGGCTGACTGTCAGTGACTGGGAGGATTGAAGAATGACGCATGTGACGGTGGGGAGGCGGAGGTGGATCCCCTCCTCTGCTTCTTGGAGGAGGAGGGGGAGGGGACGTCACAGGAGTCGTCGGCAGTGTGCCACTTGTTTGTTTGTTTGGGGCGTTCGTATGCAGATCTCTTTTCTTTTTCTTTTGCAAAACCGATGACAGCCTCGGAAAACGAATAAATGGTAATCACTTGCACGCTCCTGCGAGTGATTATCCCACGCGTTTATGATGCTCTCGTTGAGAGAGGAAGAAACGATCGGTCAATCCGAGTCATCAAACCTTCGAAAAGGCATACTCGGGTGGAAGCTGATCCAGCCGCTCTGGGTGGTGCCGCTCGCTGCAAGTTCAACGTCAAGTTGACACTAGGTTCGCACTGCCCATATTCAAGTTCGTGGGTTACGCGCAGAGTGATGGTCATGGTTACGTCCGCACTCTGACGTTGGGTGACCGCCTGCAAGTTGACGAAAAGCGCGCTGAAATTTCGCCGCTGCAGCCGTTGAGGGGTACGCTGTGTGTGCAGCTAAGAATACCATAGACCCACGCACCGTCACCGTTCTTATTGCCCATGACGATGCGCGCTTCCTCGCGTGAACTGGCTCGCCCACAACATTCGTTAATCCAACAGCGAACGGATATGCGGCAGTCGTCGGAAGGTACCGGCGCTGGCAGCCATCATGGCGCGTGGCCCGCGGCGCTGAGCGAAGAGTACGAGGTACGATTGTCAACAGCGCTTGTTGAAGTCGGAAGATGTAAAATATCTGACCCGATGCGCTAGGTAGTATTCACTGAGGATCGGTTGGGGCTGACGCTTCGATACCAAGCCACGGAGGAGGCCCACGGCCCCTCTCCGACCATCGTCAAGGCGACAAGTGAGACCACACACCGCGTCAAGGTGAGCAGCAGCGCAGCGTCAGAAACACAGAGCCACAGATGAACTAATCGATTTGGTATGGGCGCGCGCAGGAAGGAGATATGCTGGTGTCGATCAACGGCCAGAGCGTCGTGGACCTGGACTTCCGGGACGTTCGCCGGCTCCTCAAGATATCCGCACGGCCGATACGACTGAGGTTTCGCACGATGCCACGGTCAGTATCCTTCCATGCCACAAGCGAGTTTGAGGATGAGTCGGACCTGGCCATCTCCGACATCGCGACCGCCAGCGGCAGCTCGGTGAGCTCGAGCAGTAGTATATCAAAGTCGGATGAGGTCAGCGCACTGGCTGCCTTCCTATCATCTGCCGAACCCACGCGTCCTCAGGATAGTACGAGGGATGACGATCAGGAAAGCCAACAAGCGGTTCTATCGGAGAGCTTTGGGGACGCTGACAGCACCAGAGACACGGAAAACAGCTCGGTGATCACCGACTTTACCGACGTCGAGTTCAAGTTTGCACGGCATTCTTCAAGCTTCACCGCGTTCTTGAGGAAACCATTCCGTCGCACTGATGGGTTGCATCATCGTGTTCTTGAGACTAGAATGGGCGCGATCCCGTCTGCTCCGCGTGTCGAACTGTCACTGGAATCTCCATGCAAGGTGAGCTCATGCACGACTGGCACTCCGTTGCTACAGTGGAGGTTGACATCCCTCTGCGTTGAACACAGGCAGCGATTCGCGTCTATTGGAAAGAATTCCCACGCTCCGTAAGCAGCCAGATTCAGTTTTCGCGAGATCGAACCATGAAAGTCTGGAAGAACTGGCCAGGGCGGATACGCCGGTCCCGTGACAACGACCGCGAGCTCACCACCACGATCTTCGGGCTCGACTTTGGCAAGAGCTACGTGGTCCGCGTACGATTCGCCATCAACCCAGCGTCCATTATGCTCAGCGAGTGGAGTGCCCCGAGCTCGGCCGTGCTTACGCTCGAGCCCACTCGCCTCGAGTCGCTACGCGCAGCCTACTTGCGCGCGTCTCGCAGTTAACTTGCGCGGGCCGCAGGTGGTCGTCACCAATCTACTGTAATATGTTATCTTGCGGGTGGTGTCGAAAATGCCTCATTGTCGACAGCTCTCAATAGAAGTCCCCTTTTCCAAATCGCATCAAATCCAGCAGCGCCGCAAGTTCCATTCATTCCTTTTCGCACCAAGCAAGATCTTTGACGGCCACCATGTTGATGCACGTGCTCAAGTCCCGCGCTGCGCCGCTCGCGGCCAAGCGCTTCTCCGCGGCGTCGCAGTCGATCGCATTCTTCAGTGCCGACGCCAAGAACCCGTCGGTGTTTTTCGACATCGCCATCAACGACAAGTCGGCGGGCCGCCTCGTCTTTGAGCTGCGCAAGGACGTGGTGCCAAAGACCGCCGAGAACTTTCGCCAGCTTTGCACGGGCGAGGCGGGCGTGGGCAAGTCGGGCAAGCCAATCCACTTCAAGGGCTCCAAGTTCCACCGCATCATCCCCAACTTTATGTGCCAGGGCGGGGACTTTACCCACGGCTCGGGCATCGGGGGCGAAAGCATCTACGGCCACAAGTTCGCCGATGAAAACTTTGACCTCAAGCACGAAGGCTACGGCGTGCTCTCGATGGCCAACGCCGGCCCCAACACCAACGGCTCGCAGTTCTTCATTACGACCGTCGACTGCCCGTGGTTGGACGGTGGCCACGTCGTGTTTGGCTCGCTCACGGAAGGCGAGGACGTGCTCCGCTTGATGGAGTCGCAGGGCAGCTCCTCGGGCGCGACGCGGTATGTATTTTTATCATATATCCTGATGTAATCGGGGATGCTTTCAAGACGGACTGATAAGCTGTATGTGTGTGTAGCTTCGCCGTCACGATCGAGGACTGCGGTGAGCTGTAAACCTCGTGCTCATGACACAGAATGTCGACGGATACGACGTAGGTGTTTTCGTTTTGATACCCACGAGGCAGCCAATGTACCACTCAAGTCATCATGCCATGTATCCTGTTGTCAGTCGGATCTCGCCGACGCAGACGCGTGTCAGGCCGTTGTGCTCCTGTTCTTGACCCACGAGTAGCCTTGATCGTGTGCTGTTTACTGATGGAATGGAGTGGATACACGTACCACCATTCTCAACATGAAACAGCGCCAGCCTGGGCAGATCCACCATGCTCTGCGCTGTGCCTTGTGCGCCAGATACGACCATGTACTGGCGTCCATCCATGCGGCACCAGTGCAGTGACAGAGAGGACGCCAACGCACACCATTTCGTTGGCAGCTTGAATCGAGTGACTACACACTGGCCACGAAGGTCTCGTTCCTCGATGCACCACTGGGCCACCGTCTCGTGTGGCTGGTTCACCACTGCATTGGACGCCGTGTCGGTCGCATGCTTGGTCACTGCGAGCACATGGCTTGGCTTCATGGCATGAAACACTGCAAAGCTCACTGCTGCTGTATTGATCAGCCACGAATCCACTGGAGTGACGTCGTCATCTGCGTACACTGGGTGTCCTGACACAGCATCCGTGCCCCCGTACGAGTGGACCACTGTGACACTGCCATTAGAGAGTGGCTGGACCGTGTGCACTACCAACAGGAATGGATGGGTCGACTTGATGGCGTCGGGGAAGAGCTTGGCGGTGATGGAGCTGTTCTCAATACTCAGTTGCTGGACGTCAACGGACACGACAGTCGTCAACCATGAAGACAAGTCTTGCTGTGGCGACGCGTGGATGCCACGGCGCTTGGCATTCCCAGTGGGCAAGACGATCTCACGGTACTGGATCGATTGCTCTTTCTTGGCCTGGTTGTCCTTGCGCGTAGACCTTGGCGTTGGTTCCTGCGTAGACGACGATACTTCTGTCACTGTGATCGATACATCCACTAGGTCGAATAGAATGACGCGTGGTGTGGTTTCCAGAGTCCTCACCGTCGGGTTGGTCACGACCATCACACAGCGAGGGCCGATGAATCGAACGTGGTGGAACGTACGCTCTGTATCGTGCTGTCTGGCGTGTGGCGAGTGCGGATCGAATCGCTTGGAGGCCTGCTGTCGCTTGAGAATACTCAGCGACTCGACTGGTGTCGCACTTGTTCGCTTCGCAGTCGGTTGTCGTGGACGTGGGGGCATTGACCACTGGGCGACCACGCGTTGTTCGGCCACATCAAGCAGTCGCATGGATCCATCGTCAAGCCCAGCGACAACCAGGTGCGGCTCGAACGGGCTGACCACGAACACGGAACACTTGGCCTTGGTAAAGTGCATGCGTGCTAGCTCCTTCCCAATGGTTGGTTCCCAGCAGTGTAAAGAGTGGTGATCTCTTGATAACATGAGCAGCAGAGTACCATCGACGGCGAGCTGAGGTGACACCGCACTCTCACTGGCACTGATCACTGGTGAACGCAAGAGACGGCGCTGCGCCGATCGAAAGTTGATGCAGAAGATGCTGCCGTCGTCACAGAATACCATGCCGACGTCACTCATGGGATCGACGACGACGTGGGAAATGGCTTGAGGCAAGGAAACCGAGTGGCTGGAGCTGACGCGACCCACGCGCTTGAGGTGCTGCCAGTCGACAGCACCGCTGGGCTTCTTGATTGGCAGTGGGAGCACAAGAATCGTGCGATCGTCTACCACCAGGATGATGCCCTGCCAGTCCTGTGAACCGACCCAATGTATCGCAGTGACCCGAGCCATGGAGATCCCCACGGGTAGAACCAACTGTGCCGCCAGCATCACGGCCTGGCGCTCCAGGTCGACGAACAACCCAAGTGCATTGCGGTCTAGCGCAAGCCAGTACCGGTACCTTGTGTGGAGTAAGCCTGAGCCATCAACAGGAACACCGTCGTCGCGATGGCAGACATGCAGGATCTGAGGGCCGCCTGGCAGTGCTACATTCATGCACGGTTCGACCGTCGCATGGGCATTACCCACGAAATGAATGCGCTGCAATGGCTGCGCTTGACCCATCTGCACGCACAGCAACTCATCGGGTGTCTGTGCCACCAGCACACTGACAGGTGCGTCACTGAGCCCGTCGAGAGCGTAAACTCTAGCCATCGATTCTTCTGTCGTATCGATCACGATCAGCACACGACGACCAGAAGAGCAAAGCTCGCCAAGGATGCAGAGTCGGTGGTCATCAACGGTGAATGCGACTGCTTCCACACGACGCAGACGCTGTGGGATCGCGACCTGGCGAGTGCGTGAGCTGTGGATGTCTCCACCATCCATGAATTCGGCCTGGTTGTCGTCGCGGAGGCTGCTGATGTCAACAAGATTCACGCTGTTCATTGAGGTCACTGGTAGAACTGCGAGCGTCTTCTCAGTGGGAGAGAGGACCATCCTGTCGATGATCGAGTCCAGTTCAAGCGAGTACTGCGCACCAGAGTCGAGTGCTTCCACTTGTATACGCTGGCTGCTCGGCGACGCCACTATCAGAAGCCCCAGTGCACAGCACCACACCACTTGATCACTCGATACCGCCGATTGAGAGCCTAGTTGACGCCAGTCGACTCGAGCTTGCTTGGTCGTAGACTCGGCTAGGGTCACTTCATCCACCGGACGGAGATCCTTGCTCTTCACACTTGGCATGGAGTCGCCTGGACTAGTCCCAGCCATCGGCATTCGCTCAGGTGTCTTCGCCTTGATCGTCTCAAGTGGCAGGTGGAACGCCGGCTTGGCCGCTGGCACTCGCGCTGGCTCCATCATTAGGTCCTGGCGCGCACCGAGCGTCGGAGACGTGAGTTCGAGCGTCGGTAGCTGGGACGTGTTGCCTCGGAATCGCCACACAAACACGGCGCTGGCACTGTCAGATGCCGCGACCACGTGCTTGCCATCTCGTGAAAATGTCAGTTGCCTTACAGCACCCGTCCCAGCGTGAAGTAGGAAAGTCTGATGCATACGCTGGGGCTTGTGGCGACCGTGATCGCATTGCCACACACGCACCGAGCCATCGCCACCACCAGTGGCCATGTACTTGAGGTTGGGGCATAACGCGAAACTGGAGATGCCTTGTTGTCCTAGTAGCGGCATCGAGTGCAGCATGGCACCAAATGATTCTCCTCGTTCACATAGTGAAAACACATACAAACGGTCGCCCTTGGACACAGCCATCAGCTCCTGCGAGTTCCACGAGATCGCGACCTGCGTCAGCTCCACGTCGTCGCTACTTCGCTTGCTGTGGACACTAGTCATCGGCTGCTGGGACGGCGGTGTGAGCACACGGAGCACACAGAGCGAGGTTGCATCGAGCAACAAAATACCACGTCCGCCCTGCTGGATGGCAGCAAGGAACCGCTTGTCCTGGCTGAGGCAGATACCCGAGGCGTCTGATGCAATGTCTGCTATCAGCATCTTGAGTGGCGTGTAGCCGTTTGCAGCATCGTACATGCACAGTTGCTGTCCGCTGCCAGCCGTGAAAAAGACCGAGCCGTCGATCTGGTACTGGACATCAATCAGTGGACTCTGGTGTTGCTGAAATTCGTGGACAACACGCGGCTGCTGTTGTTCTTGTGGGTGTTGATCTGTCGTGTCTCTATCTGTTGCCAGTGTGAAGATACGCGTGCACCCCGAGTGGAATCCAACGGCAATGGTGGTTTCATTGGTACCTACCTGGGGCAGCGCCGCCAAGCACGTGACGCGATCGCTGGAGATGTCAAATTCCATCGTCTGTGAACCGGCCACAGGATCCCACACACGTAATGTACCATCGTCCCCACTCGTGACCAGCGAGCCGTCCGGTAGAGTGGCCAGCGTGCGCACAGTCTGGGTATGCGAGCGCAGAACGGTCTTGTACTTTTGATCCGCGAGTCTCAGTACGCCCACTGCACCACCCACCGTACCCACGACAACCTGGAGACCATCACTTGAGATGTCGGCGGTTGTGACCGCTGCGTCGTGCTCTGCTTCGAGGAAGAAGTCACCAAAGTCGAGTGGCCACACACGCAGAAATTTGTCGTCGGCGCCGCTGACACAGAAGCCTTCGTTCACACAGAGCGACCGGATCGGTGCGTCGTGGAGTTGATGCATCGCCACGACCTGGCGTGAGTCATAGTCGACCACAAGCACGGCGCCAGCGCTGGAGGCCACGTACACTGGCCGCAGTCGTGGCAGGTTGGACGGGAACTGCGGGTACACGCGGTCGAAAGCGACAGCGGTGAACAGCGTCCCGCGTGAATACTCTCGAAGAATGACAGGCGCGCCAGGCAAGTGGTGTCGAGTGCTGTGGATCCGCCAGAAACGGACGTTCTCCTTTCCACACGACACGAGCTGGTTCGGTTCGTATGGAGAGAACGCGACGGCATGCACTGGGAAATCGCTCGTCTGTCTCGCCTGGAGCACAAGCTTCTTGGGGCTGGTCGTGGAGCTGGAGGTTATAGCGGAAGCATCCCAGACCACGATCTGCGTGCGTGCGTGGGCGTCTTCTCCGACAGCACATAGGGAGCTTGCATCGGGCGAGAAGGCAAGTGCATGGACGGATTTCATCGCGAGCTTGAGCACCACCACGGAGCTGCGTTGGCGGAGGTCCCACACGCGCAACACAGCGTCAGGTTGGCTCTGCGCGGTGGCTAGAAACACGCCGTCGCGCGAGATCTCCATCGCACCCACAGCTCCTGTGTGTCCTGTGAGGAACTCTTCATAGTCGTGATCTACCGAGTCAGAATCAAGCGGCATCGGGCGGACGATATGCTGGTTGGTACTAGTGTTGGTCATGCTGAGATCTGTAGGAAACCAGCGTAGAACCAGCGTCGAGTGGCACGCATAGACACACGCTGCCGCGTCGGGGATCCACCGAAGTGCGCTGGGGAATGAATGCGAGAAGCCGATGATCCGATGGAGTGACAGGATCGGGTCCGGCCAGTCTGAGTGTTCAGATGCGAGAAAGCGCCGCGGTGAAATGCGCGTCGTGGTAGGTCCTTCTGAGGCTACAGCTCTTGCTCTACGTGGCGACGGCACGGAGAAACCAGCGTCACGCATGATTTGGTCAGCTCTAGCTAGAACGTCTTGTCGATCACGGAGCAAGCCAGTCTCCCTTGATGTCGGTGACAGAGGGAGGCCTCCCGTGACAACAGTGGGCGACAACACTGGCTGCGGCGTTGGATCGTCGGGTGCGGCCATCGTCGGAGGAGTCGATTGGGATGGCAATGGAGTGATCGCTATCCCATCATCTTCCCAGTCCTGGCCGTCACTATCAGATTCACTGATGATCGACGTGGTCGGTTGCTGATTGCTAGCCGAGTTTTTTGCAGTCTTGGAAGGCGATCGGACGGATTTCAAGTGGCCTTCCGCAGGCAGTGACAGCCAGACGTACGGGCCACACTGGTTTTCTCTTGATGCCGGCAGCACCAATGCATTAGGGATTGTCGCCATAGTGTAGTAGGTCGATGACGTCACGATGTTTCGAAGATTCATCGACGAGCAGCATGTCACTGCCTTGAGGTACCGGTACGTCTCGCGATTGTACCCGTTGAACGTGTGGAGCTGGAGCATCTCGGCGACATCGATGGCCATCGTCGTCCACGTCTCACTGAGCCTGTCGAAATGAGAGAGGATGTCATCTTGTGAACTTGATCAGTGTAGCAATGCACCGCTTACTCGAGTGGAACGCGCAGGACCGAGCCGGTGCTACGCAACGTCGAATACATCGAGCTAAGCGAGAAGCGCAGCGCAGTCTTTTTGGCCGTGAGCACGTCGAGATGCAGCGTCACATGCTGGTTTCGTGCGCGTCGAAGCTGCAGTCACTCCTCACTGTGAGCATCCTTCTCTATCATACTCTGGCTGCACTTGAATGAACATACCTGGACGTACACGAACCGCCCAGTTAGGCCGAGCCCCTGATTCCCCTTGGCCATCTCACGTGGGAAGCGGACAAAGTTGGCCGACGCGATCGCGCCTCGAATCTTGAAGACGTTCTTGTGGATCTGCTTGTCGGTCTCTTGTTCTACGTCGCCCTGGCCGAGCCACCCGACCGAGCGGTGCGCGAGCCCGTACCGGATCACTTCCACGTACGGATTTTGCCATACTGAAAGAAATATCAGGCAATGCGATGCGGTTCTCATAAGTGCGATGTCATGATCCGTCAATTGGACTGAATTACTCGTACCTGGCGTCGCAGGAGCGGCGATCGCCGCCGCTGGAATCGGCGTCATCGCTGGTGAGCTGCTCGTTTTCCGACAACTACTACTACTACAGTACTTGGCGCGTCTTTTCAGGATCGCATATGCTTTAGCACAGGTTTTTGCATCACATAACAGAGTTCGCGCAGAAGATATATTTTTCTGCCAATAATAATTATTGGCAGCCATCAAACCATCTAACGATCCTATTACGGGACTCCAGGGACGATGAGGCTACTTGGAAGAGAGCCCGCTGAGGTATTCTTCCAGCTCATCAAAATCGTCAGCACCGAAGTTGAGCACGTCGTCGACATCTTTGGCTGGTTTCTTGGCCGACTTGGCCCCGGCACTCAGCCCTTCCAGTTCAGCATCGAGCAGATCGAGATTGGTCGGCGGCAGGTTATCAAACTCACCGCCTGGCGAGTCGGCAAGACTACTGGAAAGCGCCTCCAGACCGAGCTCCTTCTCCATCTGCTTGATTTCGTCAAACTCCTTGGCGAAGACAGCAGTAGGATCCTCATTCATGATCGCATGAGCCGCTGGCGAGAGCTCCGTCTCCTCGGTCGTGACGACAGCACTAGTGTCGACTGGCTTCAATGGCTTCTCTTCCAAGTCTGCATTGGGCAGAGCGTCGTCGTTGGCGACCTTGGACAGCGCACCAGACGTCAATGACTCGAGCTCGTTCATCAATTGCTTGTCCTTTTCTTCATCCCAGCTGCCCCGACGGTTCACTTTCTTCGGAGCCTTCGCTTCGTCTTCCGCTCCGATACTGAAGCTCGCAGACTTGGCGAGCGCGGCAGCTTGTCTGCTTGCAGCCTCTTGTGCCTTCTTGCGTTCTTCCTCCTCGGCTGCAGCATTCGCGACAGCTGCCTCAGCAGCCTCTGCTGCGGCCTTCTCTTCTGCGAGTCGGGCAGACTCACGTTCCTTGCGCTTGCGGAGCTGCTCCTCTCGCTGTTTCTGCAGGCGCTGCTTGCGTGCCTCAATATCCTCCCAGAATGCTTCATCACGGTGCAGCATATCTTCGTACGCCTGCCGGTCCTCCTCGTTCAGCGCCACTCCTTCCGACTCGGCCGCGGCTCCTCGCTCGCCCTCCGTCTGCACATCCGCGAAGATCAAGTCGATGAAGAAATCTTGATCGAATCGGTCATCACTGCAAGCACCATCCAGGTTCACCTTGGTCAAGCTACAGTAAAAACAAGTCAGTCGAATCAAGCTCTCAGTTAGCACCACCCAACGCCATCGTACCGAAGAATACCCTGCGGAATGTAGCCGGTGTGGAATGCACCGCGGAACATCGACATGCGTTCGCCAGAATCCGTGAGGTGGCGGCAGCGAATGAGCACATCCCCTTGGAGCATGCAGTTCACGTTGAACGAGATCGATCCTTCATTCGTGCTCGCCCACTGCACGCCATTGCCATTCTCCATATCCCGCCAGGTCGTCGTGAACACCAGCTTGCCTCCCTTGAAGATCTGCAAGTATGGGCAGCACCCTTCTTCCACGACTTCTTCGAGCTCAGGCTCGGCGTTCGCATCGACGGGCGGTACCTCCGTTTCTCTGCTGTCTTCACCGCCCTCGCTACCGTTCGTCAGTGCCTGTGGTTTGACTGGTTCCAATGTTGTGCGGCGACCAAAGACGGGAATTGTGTTCATGATAACACGACGCAGCAGCAGCGGCGAAGAGCGAGGCTTCACACCGTCCATGACGTGGTTGAAGTACTGAATGTAGCGACGCTGCGACGGGATCGTCAGCTTCTCGATTGTCGAGTTGCGTTTCTCAGCGACGTATTGCAGCGCCTCTAGCGCGGTCGGGAACTGGCCAATCCACGCCAGGTAGCACGCAATCACTGTACCGGTGCGGCCCTTCCCGGTCAAACAGTGGATCACCGCGAGATTCTTGTCGTCGGCCTCGAGCCAGCTCTCAATTGATGAGCAGATCTTGAACATCAAGCCTAAAGATTAACGAATAAGACACATGCCTTGACGAATATGCTGTGGGTGGTGGCAGCAGTACAGCCGTACCTAGTGGTGGAGCAGGGTGTCCTGGGAAGTTGAACTCGAGCACTTGGTTCTCAAAGTACGAGTAGTCGTACGTCTCCTCTGTGTGCATACCGTGATTCATTCAGCCCCATGCGGTATATAAGTAGACGAATGCAATGAGCAGCTCACCACTCAGGTTCCAGATCATGTAGTGGCCGCCGTGCTTGACGTTCAGGTACATGGCGACGAGATCGATCGGGTTGTCGCGGATCAGCGTGCGGTTCGTGCCCGAGTTCATACTAGGGAAGCCCATCGCCACGATGTTATCGTTGATGTAGGAAAAGTTGAGCAGCTCCAGGTTCACTTCGCCCGTGGATCGGTCGAGCACGTGGCTCAGCCGTCGCTGCAACGCGTCCATGTCTGCGTAGTCCATCGCCTTGCTCTTGAGCACCGTGGCTTTCGCGGCGCCTTCGCGCGCGGCAACCGCTGCCACGCTCTGTGCTCGCTTCATGAAGCTGAACATACTGGAGGCGGCGATGGACGCCGCGGCGGATACCGTCTCTGAGTTGATTTTCTCGGAAAGGGCTGCCTTCATAGACGCCGTGTGGCCTTCGATACTGAGGCGGGCGGACGAGAGGCGATCTGAGCTCCCGTCAGCGCTTGTTGCGTCACTGTCCGTCTCCGTGGCGGGTGGAGATGCGAGGGTTTCCTCGCCATTTTCACTCGAGGATTCTTTCTTCTCTGCAGTGGCTTGCTCGGCACCGGGCGAGACAGAGTGCGTGAGCGACTCGAACACGGCGCTTCCTTTGGCTGTCGCCGCAGGAAAGCGCTCTGCGAGCTTCTTAAACATGGCCGGTGGCGGAGGAGCGCGAAGGACTCGTCACTAGTCAAAGATGGCTCCGTCGGTCGGATTTCTGCTTGCCTTTGATGTGGTGTTCTCCCATCTTTGAAGAGAGCTTCTATTTAGATACGTCACGGTACTGGACGTGAGGTCACTCCAATGAGGTTTCACCACGAATAGTGACAGCCTCGAAAGAGTGTCCCTCAACTTTGGTTGAAGCAAATCGGGAGGGAGCGCAACATGTACGAATGACCCCCCTCTCTTCTTCTTCTTCGGTGTGGGCTGAATGCAGCACACTGACCGCCCTGTTCATTGCAGAGAGAAGTCTGTGACCACATGGAGCCGCTCAACCCGAAAGACGCGACGATACTGTGGCACGGGTGGCTCAAGACGCTCGGTCGCTTCAGCAAGCGATGGAAGCGCCAGTATTTTGTCTTCTTGGCCATGACGAATGGCGTCAAAGAGCTGCGCTACTATGGTACGGTACGATACAGCAGGTGCTGTCCGAATGCGCTCTTATCTTTCTCATTATGTGCTTTCAAGAGAGGGACGCTGCCAAGGACGCGTCGAGTTTGCTCGCGACGACCCCGAAAGGAGTCGTTCCAATGACCGACGTCACGGGCATCTGCTGCTTCCTCCCGGCCTCACCGCCTGCGGCAACCAACACGCGCAAGCACAATGTATTTGTTCGTTATGTACCGTATTCTCTCATGACTTGTAAACAATTGACTGACTTTTTCGGCGCACTGTTGTAGAACCTGATGGACGTCACCGAGGGCAAGGAGAGCGATAGTCACGACCAAAAGTTCGTGATTCTCACGCCACTGGTAGGATGTGTGCACTTTCGTACTGATCCTATGTTGCTAATCTTTTTTCATTTCTGTAGCATGTCCACATGCTGGCATTTAACAACGGGAAGGAGTGGGCATGGTAAGGACGCACCAGATTCCTTCGCACATTTGATTGAACCGTTGGTAACTGGTATTATCAGCGCCAGTGAATCACAACAAGGCCTATCGCTGCTGGCATCGCTGTCGGCGTTCTATCCGACAGTGGAGGTGCTCCACTGTGGATTCATGTCCAAGAAACGAGAGCGCACTGGGCACACGCCGGCCAAGCCTAGCATGATCTCGATCTGGAAGCGCCACTATTTCGTGTTTCTGAGCTCGGGGGATCTGCTTTACTTCCGTGATGAAACCATGGGCGAGCTGCAGGGACGAGTGGATGTGAAGCACGCGCCAACCGTGCGTGTCACTGGTGAGCGGATCATCGACGAGAAGAAGAAAGACCTTGGTGCAATGCTGATGAAGTTTGCCAAGCTACCCGGGGCAGGGGACAGAGAGAATTGTCTCGTGTGGATCGCGACGCCCCCTTCCAAGATGTTCGTGTTGAAGGTGCAGGATGAACAGGAAAGCGCCTCGAGTGACCGGCGACGCCAGCAGTTGACTACAGCAGCCAAGTGAGCACCATGCACATTGATGTCGCATGAGATTCGATACTGAACTGATGGCTGGGAGTAGGAAATGGCTGTCATTGCTGTTACAAGGTCACGCGGAGACGAAGTATTGTCAGCTCGAGCAGTGTATTTCGACTGGGAAGTTTGAGGCGACTCCAGAGGTACAGTTTTCTTACATGACCTTGCACGCGGCAAGCGTAATTTTATCAACCACACGTGCCTTCCTCTAGATGATATCAGCTATCCGAGCTGGCATACCAGATGAACTGCGCGGTGCAATGTGGAAAGGGCTTTCAGAAGCTGACGAGCTGCAGCGCCGCGTGGAGTCGAAGACGACCATCAAGCGAGTCACAAAGACGACGAGTATTCGTACGCTCGCTGCAAAAGACACGAGTCAGGAGTCATCGTCAAACACCACGCCATTCTTCGACCAGCTGTGTGAAGCTCTCGACTCGCGACAGCTCAACACGATCGAGAACCGCATGATCTACTCGAGGCTAGCTGCCGTAGCGCTTTACGAGGCCTCATCACCGGCTGGGTCGTCTGAGCTGATCGTGCCAAACGACGCTGACGAGTCGATGGGAAAAATCGCGACATGGAAAGGTGCCAGTGCGACGAGCGAAGAGGCCGACGAAAGCGTTAGCGACTCGGAGCATGTGAGCCCAATGCAATCGAAGCTGAAACAAGTCGCTCGAGGAGCTCTAGGGCACTACGTGTATCCAAGTGACTCATTCGCACCAGAATGGGAGCTTCTCGCCCGAAGACGTTTGCTGATCGCGTCTTCCAGATTCAAGTGAGTACGCTCGCGTTACATCTTTATCATGATGAGATCTTAACCATCCTATGTGTGTGCTAGTCCGTACTCGCACCCATGTGCCTGGAAGGTTCCATGTCTCCTGCTCGCCTACCTCGATGAGGAATCGTCATTCTGGGTGATCAACAGCGTCCATGATGTTTACTTGGCGGGATACTTTCATGGACACCGACCAGCTCTCCAGATTGATGCGAGTGCGTTCGTCAGTTTACTGCAAGAGCGAGCACCATCCCTTGCGAGCTACCTACGAGCACTCTCTTTTCCGATCGAGCGAACGATGGAGCGGTGGTTCTTGAGCATGTTTACCTCCACCCAGATTCCTCTGCCCACAGTGTTGAGGATCTGGGACGCGTTCTTCGCGCAGGGTCTGCGCGTATTCTTTGGTGTGGGTCTGGCCTATTTCCTTCGAGCTGAAGCGTCTCTATTTCGTGCCCAGTCAGCTGCCGAAGCCACGGAGATATTGAAGGCGGTAGAGAGGTCCTCGATCGACACAGATTCGTTGTTCTCCCACGTCTTCTCGGCTGACCTCGAAATCTCATGTACGTGCTGCCTCTAGCGATGCCATTGTGACGTGAGTGTTCTTATCAACGTGCTCAATTATAGGGCTGTCTGCTGAACGCCTCGAGAGAGTCCGAACCAGGCATCGCAAGCGACTCGCTGCGAGCGTCCACCAACGGGTGAGTGCGGTCATTGTTCATTAGCCCGAGAGCAGGAATGCTGACTTTTCGGTACTGATTGTAGCTGGAGGTGTTTAAACACGCCGTGTCGACGCTAAACAGCATTCACGATCAAGTCAGTCGACTGCTTTCGAGTGTCCGCGTGACGAATGTGTGTAAATCAAATGCCGCGAGCTTGGTGCTCTCTGCTGCGGCCAAGAGGTTTGCTTCGCTCCAACACGACGTGGAGCCTGACCATGAGCAAGAGGGTGATCCGCTGGCTGCGACTCTGCATAATCTACAAGCGTGCTTTGGCAACACGCTCAATGCGATCACGAGACTCGACAAAGACATCAACAGCCGGCAAGTACAGTGGTTGGCCTTATCCTCCCAGCTCAGTGGCTGCCCCTTGAGCTCCAGCGATCGGCTTACTCCAGACCTCCTCAGTTGGCTGAGTCAAGTCAAGGAAGGGAAAGTGTCCGGCGCAGGCCTCGATCAAGTCTCAAGTGGAAACAACACTATCGCCGCATCCGAGATGTTCATCGGGCCAGCCGATCCAGGCACATGCAGCTTCTTGGTCGCAAATCGTCCGGCGTTTGGGGCCATGGATCGCTTCGCTGCAGGTAAGATTGGTTTGCTACGATGATATTCGTCGATGATGAGCTGATTTAATGCGTGCTGTCTGCAGAAAACGTCCTCTACGCAGTGGGGTCGACAATACAATCGATGTGCGCAGCCAGACTGGAATGCATCGCTTCCATCCAGCGCACGCAGCTGCTGAACGGGTTTTGGCTACAGACCCCACTGGAAAAGCGACCGGTACGCTCGGGGTCAGGATCTGCTTCAGGTAGCGATCGATCATCGGCTCGAAATCTGCGCCGCGCGGCGTCCACAGCAAGCACACCTTCCGCTCCAATGAGCCCGGCGAGTTCAAGTCGACCAGATGATGGGCGAGACGCGTACCAGTTGCGTAGCAGTCTCGACGACTCGGTACTGAGGCCACGAATAGTCGGTGGGCACAGTCCTCGCTTGACAAAGTCGATCGCCCGACTCGGTCCCCACGAAGACCCTCAGCCTGCCACGTTCAAGTCCGGCATCAGTTCAATTCACATGCAATATGAGTCATCGTTCTACCAGCCTGTCATGGTCACCTCGCGACGAGCTAGTCCATCTCATAGAGACAATGGCATGCCCTCCCTCAAGCGTCTTGAGCAATCCATCCACACGGCGGTCGGTGTGATCGTGAGGGACCTTGGCCACTTTGTCGGGTGCATCAAAGTGCTGAGTGACTCGGACGACAAGGCAGATCTGCACACGCGAGCGTCAGCGCTCGAGGCCGAGTTGATCCACGACGTCGCGAGCCTTGATGACATCGTGAGGCAGACGAGCGAGCTTATCTAACCGCCACGAAGGTACGAATAAATTACACAAGGTGCCTATCGACCCACTGACAGAACGACCACCGTTACAGCGCTGTTCGCGAGCCCGTCGCACCGATGATCGAGTTCATCTCGGCCGCAAACGGCGAGTCCAGCGCCTCTCGACCAACACGACGAGGCGAGTTTCTGGCACCACCTGCGGCCGTGAACGTGACGGTCTTGTGCGTCTCTGGTGCAGCTGTTGTCACAGGATTCTCTACGACTTCTGGGCCCGTTTCACTCAACACGTGGATGCCAAGTTCTTCCATGATCTCCATCAGCGCGAGCCACACCTCGGACCGAATCATGGCGTACTTGCGCTCGTCCAGCTCGTCCGTGTACGAGTACACGGTGATCTCGTACAGGTCCTCCATCGCGACGTAGAAGAAGCGTTCCCACTTCTCGCCGTGGCGCAGATCCGACTGGTTCTCTTCGTGCGACGTGAGCCCCATGTGCAGTGACTGCAGCATGGTCTCGAGCTTGGCGAGGCACTGGCGCAGCGTGTCCACGGGCGTCGCGGGCGACACGCGCACGCGGATGTGGATGTCGCGCTTGGGGCGCTGCGAGTAATTTACCATCGGCTTGTACAGGAAGAAGCTATTGGGCACAAACATTTGTGTGCCGTCCGCCGTCACCACGGTCGTGTACCGCAGCGAGACGCGGTGGACAAAGCCCTCGGCGTCGCCCACTTGGATAAAGTCGTCGACCTTGAACTGCGAGTTGAAGGCGAGAAAGAGACCGCCGACCACGTTGTGGAACTGCAGGGAGCAAGCACACCAGGGCCATCAGTGCGATCACTCGGTGTTAATACTACAGTATTAATACTGTCGGCCAGCCATCATGGGAATGGAATGGAAGCACGTACCGACGGCACAAAGCCCAGCGCGACGGCGAGGCCGATGACCGCGAGGATCGAGTACTTGAGCAGCTCCTGCTGCCCGACAGCGGACGAGTAGATGATGAGTGCGATCACCGAGAGCGTCGTGAGGCGCAGGATCTTGACCGACTCGGAGATGACCACGCGCTTGGACGGGTCGCCGTAGGCGCCGACAAATCGACGCACCGCCAACTACAATAGAGCATACACCATCAACGAATGAGCACTGTACATGATACGAAAACAAGCGTCTTGTGGAGACGTACGCTTTCGACAACGTTGAACAGCGTGTACAGCCACGCGATGAAAAACAGGCCTAGGATGTAGTTGGGCAAGCGGCAAAAGAACCCGTCCAGCTTCGACGCATTGAGCGCAAAGGTGACCAGCGTCGCGGACATGAGGTATGCTGATGAACTGGAGCAGTGTTCGCGAAAGTCCTCGGCGGTTCTGGTACATTCGTCATTCATGAGCAGCTCAGCATTGATAGCAATGATAATACGATAGCCACCATACTCACTGAACGATGAAGGGCACTTTGGTGAGCACGAAAATGACGAGCCGCACGAGCACGCGCGGCAGGAATGTGGCGAAGAACACGAGCACCGCCGCGACGATGAGCCACACGGGCTTCGAGTTCTTCCACCAGTCGGTCACGCACGAGATCGGGCGGCAGTCGCTGTCGCAGCCGTTGTCCTGTGGCGAAGAGGTTGGCTCCTCTTGCGCATGGACGAGCGAGACGAGAGTCAAGGCGAGGACCAGTAGTGGCGATGTGCGCAGGCTTGCCGCAGTCGCGCGGGGGTATCGCGGCCGGCTCCATGGTAGCGCAACGCGGCGATCGACATTAAGCTTCATATTCACAGCACAATTGCAATTTTCAGGTGTTTTACTTGAGAATTGTATTTTATATATAAAATCATTCGAATTCCTAATCCCAATATAATTGAGGTTTACATATTATGTATTCATATTATGTAAACCTCAATTATATTGGGATTAGGAATTCGAATGACAGTATAATAATAATATTAAAATTCCAATACATCGAGGTCCGCGAGTGAACTTGCAGACTCAGCTTTGGAGTTGAACAAGTTCCGAGTCAATATTGGAAGCGGATGTGAAGGCTAGCGCCGACGTCAACATCTGAATGCCGAACAGCACTGGGATCAACAGTGGCGCCGGTTGCAACTTAGTGAGTGGTGGGGTCGCTGGGATCGGCACGAAGCAGATGAGAACGCAAACGCAAATGCAAGTCGCAACGCTGGCGCTGACATACGAAACTGGTCGTTTCGCTGACCTCCTCCTCACCTTCAGCCATCATCGGATTATGGTTCAGTACGGTGCACGGCCACCCAGTGCATTCATCGCTTGGGCCGTATTCATTCGTCCTGCAGCATAGGCATCGCACGACTTCAAGTATCTAGCAGGTGCTATTATAGATGTGTGTGAAAGTCTATCTTATATTGCTGCTGTGTTTCACTCGCTTTGTATCTATCCATCGATCAAACTAAGCTAGGTCTTCATGATAGTCTTGGCCGTGGCTGAGAGACGCCTCGGCTTTCGACTGAATTGGTGGCTGAACAACTTCTTGAAGCCTCTGCCGAGCTGCGCCACGACGTACTCGGCGCACTAAAGACATGGTGGCTGATGGACCTTGGTGGAAGCCACCGTTTACCTAGCCATAGCCCAAGCCTGGAACTTGTTTAGACTCTCTTAATCTCGGATGTGTTGGAGCTTCACGTGGAACTGCTCATCATCAAGAGAGGCAAACGTGTCGACACGGCAGATCCGCTCTGACTCGAGCAGCGCGCGGCGAGTCACATCCAATGCGTGGTGGGGGTGGGCCATCATGTGCTTGGACATGGCTTGGAGGTCGGCAATTGCTTTGTCTTGCTTCAGCGCGCCTTCGACGCACTTATTATTGAATCGCGAGAATCTCTTGGACTTCTTTTCAACCTTTTCTTGAAGGTCTTCAATCTTGGCATGAGCTCGTCAACCTGGGCTTTGTGGTCCTTCTGGAGCGCTTCGATCTTGCCATTGCTCTTGCCATTGAGCTGGTCTTCGAGTGCTGCCAATGCCTCCATGAAATTGAAGGTCGACGCGTGGAGAAGAAGTGCAGCTCTTGGCACATTCAAACTGGAAATTCACATCAGCGCGCTTCAACATTCGTAACCGACCATCACTCTCGCATTACCTCGAGGTGTACCCTGTAGTAACCACTCGAGTGGAAGGTCGATGAAGTGATGTCCCCCACCGCGACGGCGCAACGCGTGTCGGCGCACTATGAAGAGTGATTCACTGGAAGTACTGTAGTCTCTTGCATTCTCTCGTTGTCAGCGAGTGGCCGAAGCAGACTTGCCATCAAAGACTGAACCTCGCCGCATCAGGCCAAAGTGCTGTAACTAATTGGGAACTGGCTTAGCTCTGGGACTAATCGGTCTCGGCAGCCACCGCTCTGGACACTTTGTGTGCAGACAACGGTCATGGTGATCGCGCGCAAGTTGCCGCTCGTAGCGGCGCTAGTTGTCGCGTTTCTGGTGAGCGTTAGGCTACACCCAGTGGTAGCGAAGCGTACTATTCATCTGCGGATACACACGGCCCCGTCGACCAACGACGATCTCGTCGACTCGGCGTCTTCCGATCTGCGAGCTCAGCCGGAACAGTACGATGATCCTGTGAATGATCCTGACGACGAAAACAGCAAGTATGCCGACGACACACAAGACGATTCCACGGATGAGGGCCACGAAACGCCCGCCGTAGACCTGGACCAGCTCGTGGATGCATTGCCGTCCGTCCCACCCGGAGCCCAGATCGTCATCTACAACGTGGACGTGGACGTCGACATCGACATCGATGTCGACATCGAGAATGGGGACGGCTCGGGCGATAGCGAAGAAGACGAGGGGGAGAACGAAGAGCGATAAAGTCGCATACCGATCACTCACACCAAGAAAACATAGAGGTGAATGATCAGATCCGAAACACGTCAAATTCATGTAATGCACAGCCATAGCAACTTCCATAATGGACACCTTGCATCCCACAGACCTGCAAAAATCATACTAGTATATCGATCTTGCCTTGCGTGGACCAGTGCATGCAGTAATTGTTTTTAAAAAATAGTAGTATTTTAAGGTGTTAATAAAATAATACTTCTTCGGCGCTGTTCAATACTTTAACGCCACGGTCAGCTCAAGTTGGGACACACGAGTATTTTCAGCCAATCATATCTCCCAAAATACATTCAGTTCGCTTCACCTTCAGAATCAGCCGATCGCATCGCTCCATAATGGAGTCCAGTGGGTGTCAATCTCCTACTGACCTTTCCTTTCAGATGCGGAAAACCACCTGGCATGTTCATGTGCCTCCCAGCTGGCTCTGTGCAAAAGGCTCCGTCCAGTATAATAATATTATGTGAATCCAATGGAATGCTGCACAGTATATCCGATACAGGCTGGAGACCGTGGACGTCGCTGCCGCCGACTGGCCACCGCCAGTCACCCACTTGGCATTCTCCGCGAGAACGATTCACCATGCGACTGTCGTTGGTGTGCGTGTATGCGGCCGCTGCGCTCGCGGCGACGACAACGTCCGCGGTGCGCACCACGGCGCCACCGCCGACGAAATCCACCGACGCCTCGGGCAGCGCTGGCACCGACACCGACACCGACACTAGTAGTAGCGCAGACAACAACAGCAGCGGCGCCGGTACTGTTCGACCACCGACCGCGGACGACGAGGACGATACTGAATCCGAAGACAATGGTCCTATGCCCGCGCTGCCGAGTCCACTGGACGCACTCAAATACAAACGATTCCAGCGCGAGTGGCACATGGGGCCCGTGCGCATGGTGCACGCGCGTGTGCAGAGCGACGACCCGGCGCTTGTGGACGGCCGCTTTGTCTCGAGCTTTGGCGGCGACGACCTGGAAAAGGGCTACCTCTTGGCCATGGACAACGTCAACACGGCGAGCGTCGAGGGCGCGCTCATGTACGTGCAGGCGGAAGGCATCAACGTGAACGCGCGCGCCAAGGAAGAGCGCTGCAAGCGCAAGCACAACATGCGCAACATTGTGTTTTACGACATCGTCTTGGTGCAGCCAAACGAGGCCATCGCCGAGTACTCGAGCACGTGGCAGCAGGCGCGCGACACGTTCGAGTACGGGCCCATGGTACCCATGGACGGCGGCAAGTGCACACCCGAGATGGCCAGCGGCTCGAAAGAATCACTGCCCAAGGCGTGCCTCCAGTTCAATGGCGAAGGCAACGAGCCCAACTTGGGCCCGTTCATTGGTGGCTACATTAAAGACGACGACGTGCGCGCGCCGTACCCCAACACGTACTGGTATTCCTTCCCCAACACGTGTCCGACCAAAACGTGGGCCCAGAAGACGGACAAGTGCCGCAAGGCGACCCGCAACGGGCTGTGCGACCTGGGTGTCGGCCCGGACGGCGTCACGTGTACATTCGCGTACGACACTCTCGGGTGGATCCCCATTGACGACGTCGTGGGCATCACCAGTATCAAGAACAAAGCCACGGACGAGATGTACCGTAATTTCACCGAGTGGTGCGAGGCCAGCACGAGGAACAATGAGTTTGTGGGCGATGTCAAGACGGGCAAGATGAAGAGCGGACTCAAGTTCTGGCAGGACCCACTGGACAAAGGCGAAAATGCGCTGCGTGCCCAGCACGTCGTGGACCTGTACAACCAACTGGTGAGTGGTGACTTCGTGTCGACGCTGATCCACCCGAAGCTGGTCAAGAGCTTCAAGCCACTACCAGAGATCGACTCACTGCGAGCGGCCAACCCACCGTGCTACACCACGGTGCCAGCCTGTAACTCCAACTATGGCTGCCGTCGTGAAGGGTACGCACAGCTCTGTAAGGTGTGCGCGTCCAAGCTCAAGGGATGCATCATGGACGAAGGGTATGAGTACCCGAAGCTGGCCAAGGCGCCTCGCTACGATGATATCGTCGAGAGTGAGAGCAGCTCCGACAGTGGCAGCGACGGCAGTGACGACACGTTCGACGACGACACCGACATTGAATCACCCATGTACGAAGACGACGCTGAGAACAAGACCAAGGCACCAATCGCACAGTCTGCCGCCATGCTACCCGCTGCAGCACTGGCAACCCCCGTCGCCGCCGCGCTCGCGTTCTTGATCCACATGTAAAGCTTCCAGGTGGCGTTGCCTCGGTTCGCTGTGTGTGTGTGTTCCCATTACCTTGTTCCGTGACGTAAATGCACGAGAAGACTTTCTGAATCGCTCACTCCTCACTCATCTCTTTCCAAGTCCGCGAATGGTAGCGAGGTGGGACTGTGCGAACTGCAGCTTCTTCATGCGATGGCTGGTTGCACTCGCTCCGCAGGCTGCGCCCTTGAGCAAGTGCTGCATTTGGGCCAGCGTGATGCCTCGTTGCCCCGTCTCGGACGATGTGCCAGTCGAGTCTGCTCGTCTCAAGGCAGCCTCGAGTGAACGAAGTTTCTCCTGCTGCGCTATACGAACGGTTCGTGTTTGTGGCTTTTTGAATGGGATCGTGCTTGACGCTGCTCGTAGTCGGGACTGTCGATACTTGGTCGTGGGGCTTTGCGCCCGCTGGTAAGCCGACTGAGCGCGTGTCATGTTGGCTGCGGAATGGTGGAATCCTCGACGCTCGAGTTCCTGGATGATCTTGTGCGCAGCGTCATCTTGCTCCACGAGGGTCGCATTATCACTGGAGAATGCAGACTCTGGCAGCAATATGCGCAATGCATGGAGGGGTCGTCCTGCTGTGTCGTACTCGATCTCGGTCGATGTTGCAACCAGACTGTATGTCGTGGTGTCCACGTCGACTCTGTGGATCCAAGGGTTCTTCAGCAGCGACGAACGTAGATGGGCGACACCGTCCGCAGTGACCGCGTGGCAGCATCGAAGACTCACTTGCTCGAGGTTGCCGTTGGCGGTTTCAACGAACGCCGCGAGTGTCGCGATGCCAGCATCACTGATATCGTTGCCGTCGAGGTTGAGCTCACGCACACCAGCATGGCTCACCGAGAGGTTGAGAAGCAGCGGCTCAAGATCATCGTCGTTCAAACCACAGTCGTCAAGTCGCAGGTGAATTCCACTGGGACTTTGCTCAGGCATTCTCGCAAAGCGTGATTCGACCAGGAGAGCATCCAGCGGATCCGATTGGGTGACGAATGTGGAGACCTTCGTCGACGAGGAGCCAACGACGGCGGCTACGTACTTGAGAAGCAGCTTCTGAGGGGTCCTAGGCAGTTGACTGGTCTCAGTTAGCATCTTCTGCATCGCCTGCTGCAGCGACTCGACTTGTTTCTTGAGCTGATGGACCTCTTTCGTCAATACGCTGCGGGAGGCTTTGAAGAATGCTGTGTCGGAGCTGTGTTGGGCCTGGAGGTCTCGATATGAAGACAGCACGTCCGCAATTTTCTGGATCAGCAGGTGTTTCGCCTTGGCTTGTGTCGCTTTGCACTGGATCACTTGAAGGAACGCGTTGATCTTGATGCGGTTGAGAAACACGACACCGTTGGAATCATCTGCGTCGGCAGTGAGCATCAACTCCGTCTTCGTCTGGGCCTTCGCGTCTTGACCATATGAAGTTCGAGTGACAGAGCGTACTTGAAACTGGGGCGAGCTTCGTTTCTTGCGGGGCGGATCAAGATTGTCGTCGTTGAAAGCGTGATGTACTGTGAAGCCCATCAACAGATCCGGTTGGTAGGGTCCGCTCAAGAGGTACTGCTCTCTCGAAAGCGCGATGGCACCTTCACACGTGAGTGCCGTATCCTCTGGTGGGGACTGGAGCTGGTTCACAGCATCAGAAAGGATGGCATTCGTCTCCTCTGCTGCGTACACGCGATCCTGGAAGGTGTCGAGTCGTTGCAGTAAGTGGGGCAGTATATCCAGCAGCACATGAAGGCAACGCGCCTTGTGGTCCCTGTAACATGACACTCGTGTGATCTAACATGCGCAACAACTCCCTGGTTCACGCATGACTTACCGTGCTTCCTCTGCTCTTCGAAGCTTGTCTGTGAGATACAGCATCTTGTTTGCGGTTGCAGGCGGCCGTTTTCCTCCGCTGTGACTCGGTCTGCTAGCGAGGCTCCTACTCGAACCAAGTGTGTGGTGGGTATCTCCGTGAAGTAGCGAGTCCATGGTCTCCTTCAGCGACTCGAGCTGTCTGTTCTTCAAGAGAAGCTCTTCTTCAAGCATGCGAATTCGCCTTGTCATCTATGGCAGTGAAATGAGTTCACGAGTGACAAACCGCTTGCAATTGAAACTGACAGACTCACTCGTTCAACAGTGGACGCTCCTGCCGGTGTCTTGGAAGCAGCTTCGATTCGGGCCTCCATGGTCTTCATGGTCGCGTTCAGTTGTATCAGCTCATCCTGCAGCTGATGTATCTCCCCATCAAGACGTGCATTCTCGTCGTCTTTCTTCTCCAGCTTCAGCTCAAGACCCTTGATCTTCTCCTGTTCAGCACGGAGCTGCTGGCACTTGTCGTCCAACCGGCGTTGACTCTCGACCACTCTCCTCTCCAGCACACCCCGCTTCTCTTCATAACTGGCAGAAAGCTGCGCACTGTCAGCAGTCGATCCTAGTGACTTGGTCTGCAGATCCACCAGTTCAAGTTGTACAGCTTCTAGACGTTGCTGGATGGTCGCATAGTTTAGTACCAACTGATTGTTTGCCTCTTCAAGCGAGGCATTCTTGCTCTCCACAGAGGACAGCACTTGGTTCACTAGTATCAGTCGATCTTGGCATCGCTGCAGCTGCTTCTGGAGATCAGCGTTCGAACCTCGCAATGCAGCCTGCGTCTTCAGTTCCTTTTCCAGCATCTGCGATAACTATACCAGCAGCATGAGTGCCTACAAACGCCGCCTACGTGGGAACGAAGAAGCCCACTCACTTTCACATTCTTGGCGGTCAGCTCTGCGATCTTGAGCTCCTTCTCCTTTCGCTCAGTCAGATTGTACCCGCTCGCAATCTCCTGGTCCAAGCGGCGGAACGCTTGCTGCACTTCATCGCGCTCATCCCGCGTGTGCTCGAGCTCCCGTTGAATGTCGGCCAGCTCGGTCCGCAGAGCGTTGAACTTCTCCTGCGGAAGGTAATGGATCCATCAGTGAATGGTCCATGTCTATGTGCACACATACAGCGTGTATGCCACGCGTTACCTCATAGACTGCGCGTTCAAGATCCGTCTTCGCGTGCGATTGCTGGTTGCTTTGGCTTGTTGAAGTTGAAGTCGCCGATTGGGGGCGTCGTTTTGGTATCGGAATTCTGACAAGTTCGACAATTTCGACAATTTCGACAAGATAGCATTTTAACCAATCAGATCGTGCGAAGAGTCTTCACTGAAGACACGATGGCTCCACACCTTGCTGATCTTGAAGTGCCGGTTGTCTCGCCACGAACCACGAAGAGCTCCTCACGAGACGAGTCACGGCGCAGCTCTCTCTGCACGAATGAAGCACAGTCGCTGAGCTGCTCGGGTTCGTGAGGTTCGACATCATTGATCTCCTGCTCATACTCGAGGAGATCCAGCGTGGTCGCCATTGGGACGAGTGTGCTGAGCCTGGGGTCGAATGTGGTCGAAGCTATTCTTGCCCAAGTGTATCTAGAGCGCACTTTTCATTGGGAAAGTTTGCCTCATGTACCGTTCAGAGGTCGACGCTGCTCCAAATGAACTAGCGTTCGAGTTCGATCCACTGCGGCCGTTGCACGCACACGATGGATCCCAACTATCGTGGTCAGAGTATCCGTACAAGCAGATCCTCATCGACAAGCTCTGCGCCAAGTTTGCCAAACCCAAGCTAGGGCAAGACGCTGCTGCGGGTGCTCTGCTGATAGCTCGAGGTGATCTGAGCCGTGCGATCTTCGAAATCGAGCAACATTTTGACCAGGACTGTCCTGGTGACGAATGCTTTGGCAATCGAGGATGGCAAGCACTCGTTGAGCGCTTCACATTGGAGCGCGGCGCTTTCCGTACAGCCAAGCGAGAGTTCATCAAAACAGAGAAGATGAATGTTGGCAGCAAGCTGCAAGCGGTTGCGGACCTCAAGCAAGCGGAAGCCGACCGAGCGGCCCATGAAGAATGGAAACGACGCCAGATCATCAAGCGATACGAGAACGGCAACAAGTACGACGGTGGTGGAGTCTACGTCGATGATGTCGCTGTCCCACACGGCCATGGCACGCTATGGGTCCCCCAGTCTGAGTCACAGGGAGTCGGCGATATCGGGGACATCAAACGCATCCCGCAGTACATTGGCGAGTGGAAGGATGGCATGATGCACGGCAAGGGGACGTATTACTGGCGTGATGGTGCCTCGTGGGAGGGAAACTTTTGCCGTGGTGAGCTCCAGGGACGAGGGGTGTTCACTACTGCGTTGGGTGATGATGGAGATCCGCTCGACCTCGATACAGCTCGCCAGGCCGCATCGCGCGAGCAACGCGTACGGTACTTTGACTGCAGTCAGCACGTGTGCTGGGGAGACGAGCTGGGGCGTGGATGCCGCCTCCGAGTGGTCACCAACCGCCTGTACGGGCATCCTCTTTCTTCAGTCATTGCTCGCGAAAACGTCACCATCGACGAGGCAGAAGAGTGGACCATCATAGACTACGACGCGTCCCGGGATCAGTACAGGGTCCGCAAGGGCGAGTCGGAGAAGATCAAGTGGATCTCCTTGGCGAACGTCAGCTTCCGAGTGGCTCCGTCGCGTCCTATCACTCGATTCGAGTCCTAATAGGCGCTAGCGCACGTGCAATCACACTACTGCCTGCGACAACGCATGTAGATTATACGCATTCAATAAACGACTGTCATGGATCACTAACGCATGTAGACTATACGCATCCCATACACTACCGCCATGGATCACTAACTCGTATACCCTACTTAGACACAAAACCTGGCGCCCTTCTTGGTCTTGGCGTTCACAACGGCGTCTGCGAGCTGCTTGGCCGTGAACAGATCGAAACCCACCAATTGCGGGGTCGATGCCGCGGGAGTAGGCCTTACCGTAGGGGATGGAAGAGAAGGAGCCTTCGCAGGTGGCGCTGGTGTTGGCGGAGGTGGTGGTACTGGCGTGGTTGGAGCAGGAGGCGCTGGCGTTGATGGTTGTGGGGGAGGAGCTGGTGTGGCAGGAGGAGCTGGTGGTGGCACCAAGCCAACTTCATTCGGAGCTCCGCTACTCGACTGAACTTCCACTTCAAAGCACGATGAGTACGCCGCTCCAAAGTAACCCTTGGCTTCAGCACCATCCACGTATCCGTTCGCATCGTCGAGGTAGAACTTCCAGTACCATACAAAGTGGTAGACTCCAGGTGGTGTGCCCTTGGGGATAGTGAAGTCACCGATACACGGCTTCCCGTCGCCGGCACGACCGGTGGGTTGGCCCTGGGCGTCAGTGGTTTCGCCGCAGTTGCCATCGTCGAAATCGCGCAGTCGTCCATCCACAAGCTTGCTCTCTGCGATGTCTTTGGTGGAGGCGAGTCGTGAGCTGGCCTGGCCTGTCCAGTAGACTCCCCACTTGGTGCCACGCCCAATCTTGTCTTTCGAGATGTGGCCATTCTCCAAGTACGCCAGGTAAATGGGCGTGCCGGCATCCACCACCAATCGCTTTCGCCAGCCTTGATACGTGTTCGGGTCCACCGCTTGGCATACAGGAGTGCCAGTGTCCACTTGGTTCTTGAGCATCTTGTGCGTGAACAACCGGCCGATATCGGCCGTGCCGCGACCGGGGAAGCCTGCCGCGTAGCCGTCACAGAAGCCATCGCCTTTGGCACCACCGTAGATGTACTTGGCGCTTTGATCATACAGCTTGGTGCGACTCGTGCTCAGGCAGTCGATCCACGAGTGGCCAGCGACGTGCGTCACCGCCATGGAGGCGCACAGCGCCAGCGTTTGCGTGATGGACCATCGCATTGTTCCTCGATCGCTTGGTCGCAAGTGAGATCGAAGAATCACGCCCCACTAATAATGGTGGTGACAGTGTGGTTCGTCCTCGGCTGGCAAGAAGAATCGTGTTGTGGACACGGGGCTGCTGCTGCTGCTGCTCGGGGACGTGTGGATGTCCATGGATGACATATCACACAGACACACGACCCTCGCCTCTGCTTGTGCCACGCGAGTCTGTACAGGTGGATGAGTGCATTGCTGACCGCCGCTCCGCCTCTGCCGGAGGGTGCACTGGTTGTATCGGTCCATATAAACCCTGTGGCTCTTCTCCAAGTGGGATCCACATGGTACACCGAAGGTATCGGCCAGCTGGGCATCCACACCTTTGCAGAGGCGCTGACCAATCCCGCCTGCCAAGTCAAGCTCCACACAGAATGTATGGATAGTACTCCACGAATGGAAGAGTGCAGCATGCATGTACTGCATTGCTATGCATTCGTCTGAAGTATGTGTATCCACCTACCGGTATCTGCACACACATGGTGGTGAGAAACCTGGGACTCCATCCAGTACAGTCAACGTGGACACGAGGTTCGTGTTGACCAGCTCAATTAGCGACCATCTTGGTCACCTTCCAATTTAGTGTGGACCACATCAAGTTGTGGTACACATAAAATTCGGAGAAGGCGTGTGTGTTGAAGATCGCCGAACTTGGCCGAAGTCATCCATCAACTCGGCTCGACGTGGGGCGTGCATTGGCGCGTGAGTACAACAGCACCCGCAACCACATCACGCGAGCACCGCACGCATGCATGCCCTCGCCATCTCAATCTCCAGGCAGCGGCTTCTAGCCACGCGCAGCAACGCGCTTGTAGGGCCGCGCTATGTATCCAAGATGGCGGCTAGGGGCAACGCGTTGCAGCCTCGATCGCACCTCCGCATTCCGCAGCCAGGCGCACAGCAGCGTGCTCGCTTGCTCAGCGAATTTGCAGCGCTCAAGAAGGAGCGACGGATGAAGCGGTCGGCCGACCACCTCATTCTTGGCCTCGTGCTGGCCAATTGTACCGTGTTTGTCGGGTGGCAAAAAGTCAAGCGGTACCCTCCCATGCAGCGCGTCATGCTCAACCACTTTACGACTTCCACCGAGCATCTCGACAGAGGAATGTACCAAACTCTGCTCACGTCAGTGTTCAGCCATGGCGACCTCGGTCATCTCTTTGCAAACATGGTCGGGTTGTACTTCTTCGGCACTCCGATCTGTGCGCGCCTTGGTCTGCGCAAGTTCCTTGGCATCTACTTGGGCAGCGGCGTCGTGTCATCGTGGGCGGCAGTGCATGAACAGAAGATTGCGGACAAGCTCGCATTCAATTTCGGTGCGAGTGGTGCTGTCAATGCCGTGACAGTCATGAACATCTTGCAGAACCCACGATCGGCGCTGCTACTGTTCGGCGTGATTCCGCTGCCAGCGTGGGTCGCTGGCTCGCTCTTCATCGGGCGTGACTTGCACGGGTGGGTCACCGAACGCCAGGACGGCATCGGCTACTTTGCCCACCTGAGTGGTGCGATGTGCGGCACCGCTGCGTTCGGGTACCTCCGATTTGCCAAGAGAGTGCTGTAGTCTCGCTCTGTGAAATAGAGATTGACTTCTTCTGTACTGTATGGCCACTGTGATTGTATTGGGGGAGTTACTCCAGCCTGCTTCTTTAGTATGGCGATTCAGCGAAAGCGACGCGCGTTGCGACGCAGGTGTGCGTAGTACAGCCCGCCACACGCGGCGCCACTGAGATGAGCAAAGTGGCCGATGCCATCCGCTGCATCGTTGACCCACTGGTAGAAGTCGCGGCCGATGAACAGTGTCCCCGCGACCCACGCTGGAATGGGCACGATGCCAAAAATCAGCAGCGTCGAGTGCGGGAAGAGCAGAATGTTGAGCGCGGTGATGGCATTCACGGCGCCACTCGCCCCCAGGTTAAACGACATGCGACCCGAGAGCTTCTGTTCTTGGACTGACGCCCACGATGAGACCACGCCGCTGGCCAGGTACAGCCCGAGGAAGCGTTTGGGACCAAGAAGGTGACTGGTCTCCCGTCCGAAAAAGTACAGGCCAATCGCGTTCGTGAGAAGGTGGTTGAATGACGCGTGGCTGAACACCGAGGTGATCAGTGTATGGTACAAGCCATTATCGAGGTGGCGTGACGAGGTTGTAAAGTGGGTAGTCATGCGCACGCGGTCCGCTGGAGTGTTGGCTGTCGACCACAGGAAGTAAACGACCACGTTTGCACCGAGCAGCGCATACACGACACCCTCAGGGGAGGCGAACATGCCGCTGTTGCCGACACCCGAGTTGTATGCTCGATACTGGGATCTTGTGAGCGTCGCGCTGATCGAGGGCTGGCCGACGGGAACTCCACGAATATGCGGCGCTCGTGACGCAAGCATCATGCGATGCGCATTTCCACGGCTAGTGCGCCATGCCCCATGCGCTGCGACTGAGGAGAATCGACTAGCTGCCCACATTTTCGTCGGTCTTCTCCGGAGCGCTTGCACTTTGTGGCCAAGTTGGTCCTACATCATCAATTTTTCTTGAAAACAACCAATCAAATTGCTTCAAGTGATTTGATTGGTTGAAAATACAATTATTTGTGATCTTGAAGTGATGAGGAAGGAAGGGCTCATAAGGCTGGGAGTGCCCTTCGTTCGGCGCTCTGGTGGTGAAGAAATGCCCGCGAATGAAGCTCGGTTGGAGCATCGTTTACTGTGCAGTCGAGACGAAGAGAGTGTCGTCGTTGACCGCGACACCGATCTTGCTGTCAGCTGTCACAAGCACTTTCGCGTCATCACTTGCCACGAAGTACTCAGCGCTAGGAGAGGCGCTCGTGGAGGCTTTCACCACGTATCCCATCGTGGTCGCGTAGTATGTCTTGCCCACGATCAACTTGGCGGTCTTGCTCACTTTCTTCGCCTTACCAGCCATGACAACGTCGGCATCATATCCTTTGATGCTGCGCAGCACACCAACCGGGGCGCCGAAGACCTCGACCACTGAGACGTGTTGCAGCGCCGCATCACCACGCTTGCCGACGTACATCGCGACAACGCTGTCATCTGTGACCGCCACAACCTGCTGGGTCACCGACTTGTCCTGTGCACCACCCTTGTCGTCGAGCGTGAACGACGAGGCCGAGACTGGCAGCACTGGCGTCGCGTCCTTGAACGTCAGCGTCTCCGTCGAGTACTGAAGCACCTTGACACTCTGCTTGCCGTCCATCGAAGGGTTCAGGAAGCTGACTGCAACACGGTTGCCCGAGAGCAGAGCGAGCGAGATCTCGGGACTGAATCCGTAGCCGCTACCAAACACATAGGGACCAGCCACCTCCGGGAACACGTACACAGTGCGGAAGTGCGCAGTGGTGGCCGTGACGTGGAGTGTGGTCAGCGTCAATGCGTTGTTGTTGGCGTCGTCGTGGAAAGCAATGAGCATGATGTGGTCCGAGAGCATGATCGCCTCTGGGTAGAACGCAGGACGGAACTTGCTGTTGCACACGCCGCTCGTGAAGGTGCCAACCACGTTACTCGAGTACGTCGCCATCGTCACACACAGACCAGTCTCCTGGTTCTTGCTCGCGGCATCCGATGACGCGAGGTAGTATGGGATCGCAAACGCGCCATCCTTGGATGGGAGCGCTACGGGCTTACCGAACGTGGTGAAGACTTTGCTTGGGATGTTGTTGGCTGGCCCAAACTTGGTCGCAGCCGAGGGCATGATCGTGCCATCTGCAGCCACCTTTGCCACCTTGACGTACTGGAAGTAGTTGTTGGTCATGTCGTACAACTCGTAGTAGGCAACCACGGCTGTGGTATCACTCAGGCGAGTCACAAAGTTGGTGGACGAGTCCTCGGTCACCGTCGTCTTCTTGGACTGATCGAGCGTCGCTTTGCCACCATAGATCGCCGCCGGCATCACGTATGTCTTGGTCGAGAACGTGGCATCATCAACTGTGAGGATCATCGCCTGCGTGTCGGACAACGTCACCACTCCACGGATCGCATCGTCGTCGATCACGTTCTTGGTGGCGTCGTAGTCATTGTCGATCTTGACGGACTTGGAAAGCGGGTCGTACGTGGCCGTGGTCAGCACACTGACGTTCTTGCTGCCAAACGGACGCCTGCAGCGGTAGCTGAGGAGGTTGGTTGTGTAGAACGCCTTCGACACGCCTGGCTTGGCCAGGTTGACGTACTCGAAGAAGTCGCTGTTGTCTTCGACGATCGTGGTGCGGCTCAGGTACGCTGTCGTGCCAGCACCGTTGCGCATCGTGTTGTCGAAGGCCATCGAGACGACATCTCCCTTGGAAGGCTCAGTGCCAGCCGAGGCAACAAAGTTCGAGGTCGACAGCGCAGTCGAGAGCGTCGGGCGGTTCACAAAGTGGAGCACGTAGAGTGCGGTCACATTGCACACCACGAACGCCACCGCGATGACCTTCAATGCGACGCCGCTAACTCCAGACGATGCCGAGCACCGGGCTCCACCGCTCGCAGGTGATGGATTTCTCTTGTCCAGCACGATCTGAGCCGAATCAACAGGTTTCTGATCGGCCATCGTGATGAAACAACTTGGCTGGGGCTGCGCAAAAAGCTTGAATCTGCGGTCTCTTTTGAGCAGGTGGTGCTCGACTTGCTTGTGGGCTGGAGAAACCGAGAGTGAGAAGGGATGGAAGGGGGAGGAGCCGCATTCAACACCAGCCTTCCTTCCGCATCCTCCCACGCCCTCTCGAGGCCACCATCATCAGGTTCTTGTCTTGGATACGGCTTGGGTCATATCCTATGCTCGCATTCGGGAGGCACGTTCCTCGCGCGTCGCGGATTCGTGCATTTTGTATACGGCAGAAGAAGTTGAAAATACAGTATAGCTCTACCAACCGGTTCATCCCGCACGCGTCAATTCGTGAGGACGGTGATTTTTTGCTAACGTTGCGCAAACTTATTCCTGTACCCACGCTATTGATAGATGGCTACATTTCAAAATGGCTACACTCTGTATATGCGCTGTAGTCGGTGAGAGGCTCTCTAATCACCAAAGAAGACATGTTAGGTTGAATGAAAAGCCACAAGGTTAGTTGGGGGAGCTCGCTGTGTTGTGTGTGTGTGTGTTTGGATATACGTCACCGCTATGCAAGGCATTGGTGCTTGTTCACGTAGCCTAAAGTATGGGTGCGCTTTCTACCTTCCTCTTGGGTAGCGGCATCTTGTACATCCGACACTGGGCTCCACAGCTAGCTGGGTAGTACTTGAGATTGTAGGTGTATGGACAATAGTTACAACGCTTAGTTGGCGGCAGTAGCAACAAAGAGCTTGCTCGAGCTGACCGCCACACCAACAAGCGCGTCCTTGGAGATGACAACGTTGTTGCCGTCCGCGAGCACGTACTGGTTGTCCGTGTTGGTCGACGCCTCGTAGAGCTTGCCGTCGGTACCAGCGTAGTACGCACGGCCAGCAGTGAGCGACGAGACCTCCACAGTGCCCGACATGGCGACGCTGAGCTCGCTGCCATCCACATCCGAGATCACACCGATTGGCCCGCCGAACGACTCGACAAAGGCCACACGCTGCTGCTGCGCGCTTGGGAACGAACCAGCGTACGCCACGAGGAAGCCCGAGGTGAGTGGGATCATGTCCATCACAATCGAGCCGAACGCGTTCGGGTCGGCCGACACAACCGAGAAGTCGGCGTTCGAGATTGGCAGCGTTGGTGACACCTCCTCCATCGAGAGATCCGACGCGAACTTGAGTACCTTAATGCTAGGCTTGCCGCTGTTGGACGGGTTCATGAAACCAACGGCGAGGCGGTTGTTGGCGAGCACGCGCAGACTTGGCTTTGGGTAGAAGCCGTAGGCAGCGCCAAAGTCGAACGCGCCGGTGGCGTCCGTGATCACGTACGAGCCACGGAACGTTGGCGTGCCGGTGATCTCTGAGAACTCGACCGTGGCAACAGTCAACGCGAACTTGTTGGCGCGGTCCACGAACGCAAACGCCAACTGGGTCTGCGACAGCTGCACCGAGTCGATAAAGTAAGCTGGCAAGTACTGGGTCTGGCACACGTCGCCAAGCGAGGTGAGGTTGGTGTTCTTGGCAGCGAAGTTGAAGGTCGAGAGACAAAAACCAACTGCGCCCTCGAACGTGGCGTTGTCCTTGGTCGCGCCCATGTTGTCCACAAACCACGGCACGGTGAAGCGGTCGCTCGAGTTGAAGACCGCCTGTGGCTGGCCAACAGTGGTGGAGAGCTCCGCGCCGTTGGCGGCGCCGAACTGGACGCTCGTGGAGAATGAGATCTCACTGCCCGCCACGGTACCGACGTGGACACGCTGGTAGTAGGCCGCCTCCGGGTCGTATGGCTCGTAGAAGACGTTAGCGAACGCCGACTCGGACACACGCGTGATAAAGTTGGTGACCGAGCCCTTGGCGGCGACGACCGCCGCGTCCTGGTCGAGCTCCACCTTGCCGTCGTCGATGGTAGCTGGCATGGTGTACGAGGTGATGGTCATACCGTCAGCGCTCGAGACCGAGTACATGACGACCGCGCTCGCGTCCGAGAGCGTGGCGAGACCCTTGATGGAACCGCCCTGGATCGTGTTCTTGTCCGTCGCAGCCTCAACTGTCGCGGTCTTGGTCTTAACGTCACCAGTGACAGTGGTCACGACGCTCTTGAGGTCGGGCGACGCGCCGGTCTGGTACGACATGATGTTGGCGTCCGCGAGCTTGCCCGAGGTGCCGAGTGGCGCGAAGCGGATGGCCGAAAGCGCCTTGTCAATCGCATCCACATCCACGGCATTGAGGTACGCCGACGTGCCGGCGCCAACAACAAGGGAACCGTCGGTGTTGAAGCTCACGACCTTGCCCGCGTCGGCATTGGCACTCGCGGCTGCGAGGTTCTCGGTCTGGAACGAGCTTGCCACCGCCGACGAACTGCTCGACGAGCCGCGGTCGGCAAAGTGGAGCACGTACAGCACGATGATGTTAATGAGGAAGAAGGCGCCACCAAGGTAGTGCGTGGTGCGCGACTTCTTGGCGGTCTTGGCGTCGCCGCTGGCGTAGGCGCCGTCCGCGGCCTTGGGAGTGAGGGGAACGTTGGCTTCGCCCTTCATGGTGGAGCTTGGGGCGAGTTGCTTCTCTTGTTGGGCAGGGGGGAGATTCGAGAATGGTGTTGGTGTTGGTGTGGCGGCCGCGACGCAACTCCACCAACAAAGCACACCAACGCCAACGGGCGGAGATGGGCCGAGCAGAAAAGTGCAGCTCGGGACCGCAGCGTCGTCGGCTCGTCTGGCCCCCGGAAACGCAGAGGAGGCCTCCAAGTTGCCGACACCAACCAGTTGGCGTTGCCACCGCTGATGCGGTGAGTCGGTGACGCGAGACAATGCATGGAAGCTTGGTGCGTTCCTACCTCGCACATGATTGGCTAGAGTGACCACAAAGATCGCTGATTGACCATCACTCTGGAGTAGGAGGGGTAGGGTTGTGGTCTCCACCTTCGACGACAGCCGAGCATGAAGAGGCTTGCACCTCTACCATGGTCGAAGGAATGGTCGCCAGCGCTTGTTGAAGTCGCAGTGACGGTGACCAGCGCGCGGCCGAATGAGTACCTACTGAGCCACACCGCCAGAAGCGTCCTTCGCTGCAGACGATTGTCGAGATGGTGATCAGGATCGTCCCCGTTTGGCGTTGGAACAATGATGCACTTCGGTCTCGCCAACTGCTGGTCTCCTCACTGTGCACTACACTTCTGCACAGGTGCGCATGTGATGAGGACCGCCGTGCGATGTTGTCCAGAGAATCGTTCACTCGAGCATGTGCGTGCTGAACTCAGTGGGAAGTCAATGTGGTGGATGTTCTCTGGCATGGGGCACGTTCCTCTCGCCAACGCGGTTGGTTGGTTCATCGATCCAACAGGACTAATAAGAAGGCGAGCATTTCGTCAGCAGCGGCACTGGGTTCAAGAGAGCGTTCACGACGATGGAGTTTGCCGTGTCTGCTCTACTGTAACTCTCTATACAGTAGCGACATAGATGTCGCCTCATTCACTTAGAGCATGCCTTCCAGTTCCAAACGGCAACCTGCTCGATGTTGAAGTGTGTCAATAGTAACCGCTACATCGTTGTTTGTAACTCGTACTTTTGCGAAGCCTAACTGTGAGTAGGTTATGTCTGCAATTTGCAGACTGCAAAATTCAGATGTTGGATATTATTATACCGGTAGTAGATGAGATCGAAAGGACATGGGCCGACAACACGAGAGACGAATTCACCGACGATGACGCCCCACGGATGGAGCGTTCGCTGCGTGCTGTATGGCAAGAGCGGCGACAGGGCGCTAGAGGAGTGCGCCGCGCTATTGCGTGGAATCGACGCACTGTATGGCGACGGATTCGCGTTCTCGATTTCGCCGATCAATGATGAACACACCGTCCTCAGTCTGTCCCAAGCTTGGGGAATCGCCGCTGCCAATGCTGCTCACATGGTCCAGTCGCCATTCCTTCGCATGCTGTGCTCCTTTGCTGATGCGGTAGATGAGATCGTCGCTGTCGGAACACAGGAGATCGCGCGCGTGCTTCGAGCAGTGGTCGAACGACAACTGACAGGAAGCCATGCGATTCTCGGACGCGCTGCTGTTGGCACCACACACGTCACACAGAACGCCGACGACGGTCCGATCAAGATATTCGTAAGCGGCGACCGATCACAAGTGGGCAAGTCAACGTGTTGTCTAGGTCTCGTTGGGTCACTGTTGGGCCTCGGGTTCGACGCCAAGGACATTGCATACATCAAGCCAGCGACACAATGTGAACAGCCACAACTGATTGCCAAGTTCTGTCGCCACATGGACATCGAGTGCTGCGATATTGGTCCGATTGTGTTCTACAGTGGCTTCACGAGAGAGTATCTAATGGGAACCACCGAGTCGTCGGATGAGCTGCTCGCGAAGGCGAAAGCCAAAGTGGATGAAGTAGGGCGCGGCAAGAAAATCGTGGTCGTGGATGGCGTCGGGTATCCAGCAGTCGGCTCGATCTGCGGCGTTTCGAACGCTAACGTGGCCCTCGCGGTCGAGGCGCCAGTGGTCTTGGTCGGCAAGAAAGGTGTCGGTGACGCAGTCGACTCGTTCAACCTCAACGCGTGTTTCTTCGAGAGCCAGGGAGTCAAAGTGCTCGGCGCGATCTTCAATCGACTTCCGGTGGATGGGTTTTACAGCTTGAAGAAGTGCCGGGAGAGTGTAACCCAGTACTTTCACCAGTACCAACCGTCGAAGCGCATTTACGGGTTCATTCCTGAGCTCGTCGAGCAAGGTCAAGGTGGTAGTGATGCGATGATTGTCGATGACGTGTGCTGCGACGACCAGGGCGTGCCCAGTATTCATATTTCAAGCGAGGAGCTGAGGCGTGCAAACCAAGTCATCTCGCTGTTCTCGCGATCAGTTGATGTCGGCCAACTGATCGCCGACGTGACCAAGTACCACGCGTCTCCCGACCTGCCACTACCAACATATACTCCGACACTGACGCCACTCAACAAGAGACCGCTTGCTTCAGCACCAACAAGCTCGAGTAGCGATGGAAGCGCGAAGAAATCGAGACAGGAGATCCAAGCAGAAGCGAAGGCATCGGGTGCCGCAGGTGGCTGAGGAAGCTAAGCGAGGTTGCCTCCAGGCCAACCTCATGCTTGGTGCTTTGTGATAATGCTGGGTCGTCCCCAGACAAGTAGCACAGAGCACCCTCTTGCCCGGCACCAATCGATCCTTGTAATGACGACCGCAGCACAAACTCGATGCAACCGAGAGGCGGCCTGGTCCGAGGAGTAGGATTTGACTCAGATGCCTGTAGCTTTAGTACCCCCTGATACATTAATTTGTTTTGTTTTTTGTGATGTTCTGTTGTTGTCAAAAATGAAGGACCAAGCAATTGGAGCCGCGATCCTCGTCGCAGCGCTGCTGACCACGGCTGTGAACGAGAACCGCATTGTGCGGCGCACAAGCGCACTCGAAGAAGCACTCAGCGCGGTGACAACGCTAAGAGATCCGGTCTCTAAGCCTGAGAATGATGGCAAACTTGTCCTCTTCTCTGGCATAATCACCACCGATCCCGAGGTGCTTGAGGCAAACTCTACGACCACTCGGACCCCGTACGCGCTGGATCCAGTCTTTGGCATCTCAGCGCGTGGCGTGCGACTGTATCGGACCGTGGAGATGCTTCAATGGGTGGAAACAGTGCATACTTCGACTGTCACAGGAGAAGGCGGCGGACCGGATGACGGCGACCGAAGCGCGAACGAGCGCCGTGAGAAAACGTACACATACGACTTGCGGTGGATGGCCGAGCCTGTCGATAGTATGGGATTCTACGAACGCACCTATCAGAACCCCGCCAAGGATGCGTGGATCTTCGGCTCGAAAATTGTCGATGCGGATGCGGTTGTCGTCGGTGACTTCAAACTCTCGGACGAGTTGATTGATCAGATCAAGCGAAGAGATTCCATCGAGCTCACGCCACAAGTACTCAAGACGATGCGCATCGTCCTCGAGCAGCGCATTGGTGCAACGTGGGACACGGGGAGTGCGCTGAAGGATGTGACAATGGAAGACAACTACTTTTACCTCCTGGGTGAGCGTGGAGGAAGACCACGGCTCGGAGATCTACGCATATCGTTTGCTGTCACGCCAGCGTATCCGGTGACCATCACAGGGAAACAGGAGATGACTCATATCATTCCTTTCGTGACGACAACCGGTGAGGACATTCACATCCTTGAAGACGGTGTGCACACAGCGAACGAATTGTATCAAGGAAAGCTCGCTACTCAGGTACGCTACCCAAGTTCGATATCCATTCATTCCGTTACTGATGCATGGATGGTGTCTTGTGTCTCAGTATCAACACAACCGCTTCTACCGTCTCTTCTCCTCCACACTTGGGTTCCTTGGGCTTCTGGTGGTACATCCATTTCTAAGCGCAAGATTCGGACCGGCGTTTGAATCGTTTCAAAAGCATATCGCATGCTGCATTCTGAGGTACGATCGGTGGTGATTCGTACTTTCAGTGTGGTTGCAGCTGATGAGAACCATGCATGCAGCGGAGGACTCACTTTTGGTGTCGCATCACTGGTGTGGCTCCATTATCGGTACGTCATTGATACTGCGTTGAAACGAGGCAGTTGAGAATCATGCTTACATCGTGCTGTGCTCAGACCATTGTGGGCTGTGGTCCTCGCGATCGGAGGATGCTCGCCAGCTTTTGCACTCGTCGTATTCGTCCGCAGGAAACTCAAGTCCCAATAAAGTAAACTGCAGGTTGGATCCTAAAACGATGCATCTGATTCAAGATGGACGGCGTTGGTTATTTACACTCGTATAAGTACGACTGTGGAGTTTTAGCCAATCAAAGTCCGCGACATGCTGACTCCAATCGTTCACACACGTCAAGGCCATTGGTGTCGAAGAGCTCAGGAACGGACACCGCAGCCATTTGACCCAAGAGTTGATAGCACGCACAGCAAGCATCATGGAGGTGGACTCGGACGTCGTTATCAGCACGCACGACATCGCGCAGCAAGTGCAGTACGACCATGATGCGATGGACATGGAGAACACGGAAGAGATGCGACCCAACTTCCCAGCGCTGAGCGCGCAGGAAGCCGCCGGCGGCAAGAACGATTTCCGCCGTGTGCGCGTGCCTGCTCACCGATACACGCCCCTCAAGACGGACTGGCCGAACCTCATGACACCAATCGTTGAGCACCTCAAGTTGCAGATCCGTATGAACACGAAGACGCGTTGCATCGAACTCAAGAACTCGCCACACACCGAGGACGCCGGCGCGCTTCAGAAAGGTGCCGACTTCGTGCAGGCGTACATGATGGGTTTCGAGGTGCAGGATGCCGTCGCGTTGCTGCGATTAGAGGATCTGTTCATCGACACATTCGAGGTCAATGATGTCAAGATGCTCAAGGGTGACCACTTGAGCCGTGCCATCGGTCGTGTCGCTGGCCAGGATGGCAAGACCAAGTACGCCATCGAGAACGCCACGCGAACGCGTATCGTGCTCGCAGATCAGAAGGTCCACATTCTCGGTTCGTTCGCCAACATCAAGCTGGCCCGTGACGCGATCTGCTCGCTGATTATGGGCGCGCCGCCAGGCAAGGTGTACAACAAGATGCGTGGCGTCGCGAGCCGAATGAACGAACGATTCTAAGATACACTACATAAACAAAAGTATTTGCTGCATGACACACACTGACTTCACGCAAGAAGAAGCATCACCTGATCATACAGGAAAAGTGGTTGTCCTGGTGCGAAATCCATTTGATAAATATACGTATGTTGCTGTTGTAGTTATGGCTGGAGAGTAGTCGACGTCGCGGCTAATACCGAGGGGGCTTCCGGATCGAGTTAGTGGCGTACGCGATACGATTCAACTCGGCCATGATACCCTCTATTGCTTTGTCTCCTTCACCGCAGTCGAGCAGCTCGAGGTCTGGAGCAGGCATCTGTGTGAAGAACGCTAGAATCTGTCGCACACAGAACACGATAGAATGAGTATTCATTCATGAACATCGATCACGAACTTCCCGGGACACGCACCGTTCGGTCACCACCATAACACGAAAACATGCGATCAACTCCTTTGACATGCACGATTTGCGAGTCCAATTGATTCAGTGTCGCCGCTACACGACCAGAAATCAGACACATCAGTGTTGTGGCAATAACGAAGCCATGTAGATTACACGTAATGAACCCACCAAACTGCATCGCTGCCCGCTTTAGCGTGACTATCGTTCTTGCCAGGTCCTCTGCGTTGAGTGCTGGAATCTCGGTCTGCGCTCTGTATTGGGGGGATTGGTCAACGAGAAAGACGTGAGAATCTAGATCACAAGGCACCAATGCCCTGGATAGTGTGACGTACATCATCTCTCCTGTCTCGCTATTCAGCAGACACGCGTAATGCGTGCCTGGAAACACGGCCCGGATGCGAGCAAACTGTTCAAGGAAGTGTCCCTCGGCGTTGCCGGCTCGCCTTCGAGAGAAACACGAGCAAAAGATGCTCATCGGAGGCGCGCTTTGCCCGGGGAAGTCGTCCCCTTCTCGGTTCCACACGTCGTCACCCGACTCGGCACGGGTGAAGATGCTCGCGGGGACTTCCGCGGCAGGGGTGTGCATGTGCAACTCGACGAAATTTTTGAAGGGGCAGCTCCCGCAGTGCCATCAAATCCGAGGAACCTCGTTAGAGTGACATATTCCTCGTTTGAGTGACTAGTCATTGGAGCGAGGGATCGACCTCAACCAGTTCCAGACGGCACGAACATGTCCATTACCAACATCCCCAAGAGGATCCCTTCCTATGCACCCAGCAACAGCCCGGATGTGTTGGTGGAAGGCTTCAACGGTGCAGTGGTATCCGTCTCCCACTCGGCACTTGCTCGTGGGAACACGAACAGCTCGTGACGTTCGTTCGAGTTGGCATACGGCAGGTTGTAGGTCACGGAGGTGATCTCGAGCTGCGGGAGCCGCAGGTAGCCTAGGTACATTCAATGGCCATCCACCATTGGTCAGCCACGTAGACACGGCATGCACTGCCGCAGTGGACGTACCTGACGTGGTCGGGAGCAAACGGATCGGGAACACGTGCTCGTCCATCGGCAGCAAGTCTTCCACGACGTTGGTGCGACCTAGGCAGGGAGGGAGGGGTACAACACATGAGACCGTCCGCACTTGTCGTAAAGCACACACACAAAACTGCGAGGACACGGTACCTGCGATCAAAAAGTCACCGCTCTCATCAAAGGGTTTGATGCGGACACTGTGGATCTCGCTCTCGTTGTTCCGCACGTGGATTTCCAGTGTAAGCACCGTGCCTTCCACGCCAAACGGGGGCGGCCGCAGGGAGATCGCCAGCGGCGCGTCCACAAACGCCGCGCTTGGCAGCTCGAGCCACGTCGTCACGAGATCATTCCGCTCGTCAGAACTCGTAGGCACGACCGACGAGAGTCGACGCCATGCGACCTGGACACGACCTAGCGTGACGTCAGCTTGTGGCTGACACGGAAGCAGCCGGAGACAGAAACTGCGGGAGTCGTCCGCACGCAGCACTTGGCATTCATTGCCTCCAGCATCAGCCCACTGTCCGAAGCCTGACGTGATCAGCCCTGACACGAGTGGCGACGAGGAGGAACCTTCGTACGCCATCGACACGATCCGCAGTGGCTCGAGGGCCTGGCACATCACGGCGCCTTGGAGGTTGACGGTCTTGCCCACGATCGCGTAGCTCTTCTTGGCAGCATTGCTCTCGCCCATCGCCACGCCCACGCCGTTCGGGAAGTCGTGGACAAACCCACTGGAGAGTACAAACGGGTCCCGGCATTGCAGCTCGAATCGCTCCTCGAGACTCACCTCCACGCCGCTCTTGGTCAAGTACGTGACGTTCACTGTGAGTCGCAGCGTCGCCGCTTTCGACGAGCGAAGAATGACCGAGAACTTTTCTTGTGTCTGTGGCTCGAGATCACGGATGCCAGTGCGGTTACGAGGTTGGAGAGAGGCATCCAGAGGCATAGGCACGAGCCGACCTGGATTGGATTCATCTTCGATAAAGAACAGCGCGTCATTCGAAGCAGGGGCTGGATCACTCGTGACGCGGAAGGTTGGACAGCGCAGTGTGTCTTCCCGTGACTTGACCAAGAACGAAAGCGCTCGGAAGTCGCCCGTCAGCAGAGCGTGCTTGGTGAGAATCTCAAGTACGGCCTTGGGTCGTGGCTGAAGGATGGCCAGCGCGGAGGAGCGAAGCACGGCCGCTGTGCCATCTTCCTCGACAAGGTCGCTGGCATCCAGCTCGTGGGAGCGTCCCAGCTCCGCCACTGAGAACATGGACTTGCGCCGCACGAAACTTGGTGAACCTGGGCCCTTCCCCATGACTGGCACGCGGCCATCGGAGAGTACAAACTTCGAGCTCACACGGAGCTGCCCAGCATTGGAGCTCGTCACGCCAGCATCGTGTGCGAGCACAAACGTCAAGAACTGCTTCTCACCCACCGAGCCGTCGACCACGTTCACGCGTCCTTGGCCACTGCCATAGTGGAAGCGCGTTTCTTCGTACCGCAGGATACTCTTGCCGTCCAGCACACGAAAGTTGATGCGGAACTGCTTGGGGACCGTCGAATCGAATGTGAGATTGGCCAACCGCTGGCCATCGGCTTGGTACACGGTATCCGCGTCAGCTTCGCTGGAATCACGATGGTAGATCACCATGTTGTAGCGGTCGTCGCTGAACAGCAGCTCGAGCTTTGGCATCGTGATGCTAGACGGGAAGAAGCTGTCGATGCGCAAGCACAGCACGACTTCTTCTCGCACGCATGCGTACACACGGTCAAACTGGGCGAGCGCCTTGAAGAGCATCCGTGACGCATCGAGCTTGATCTTGAAGCTCGCGAGCGACGACTCGTCAGAGAACGGCAGCCCGAGACGAGCAGGATCCTTCCACGCGACCTCAAAGCCTTCCTGGACAGACATTCGTTCCATGACGGGAACGAACTCTTCCAGTGCCGGGCTCAAGAGCTGGAGACACGTGTCGATGTACGCCGCCGTATCTGCCTGGCGGAACGTGCACACCAGGAGCTGCCTCAAGACCTGCGATGCCTCGGCCCACCACTCTTCGCCACCGAACGACAGCTTGGCCTTTTGTAACTCGACTCGTGCACGGTCGAAATCATTGCAGGCGATACGCTCGACGCCCAGCGCGACGAGGAAGCGGCTCAGGAGACGCGTGCGGGGCACCTTCTGGTCTGCGATGTACAGTCCGAGGTGATGAATGGCTTGCTCGAGGAGCTGGATGGCCTTCTTGGCGTGTGGGATCGTTCGCTCGATCGAGTACCGGTACTTGACAAACGCACCGTACGATGGTTCACCGAGTGCTGCCTCGGAGACGATGGGATCGCTGCCCACGAATGCAGACGGAATGACCTTGAAGTCGCTGTGCGGGATATTCAGTGGCGACTCTGTCTGCCCTGGCAGAGCGATGACCGCGACAGCGTCGGGATCGGAGAGTCCTAGGTTCGTGGCCGCCTTGCGGCGGGATGTGGCGTACTTGGCCGCGATGGAATAGTACAGATACGGCTCCTTGTACACGTCCGAGTCCAGTCCGGTGCTTGGAAGCGACCCGCGGATGGACACTGCTTCCGCCAGTAGCTGCGCGAAGACGTGGTACTGGCGAGAAACCCACTCCCAGTGTTCAAACACTCGCTCGACGGGGCCAAGGGCACGACTGTACACTCGCATGTGCCGATGGAGCTGCTCGACCGCTGCTTTGATATTGTTGGAGGAGAAGATGAGATGGTAGCACAGCTTGAAGTTGATGTACTCGGCCATGGTCTTGACTTGGCAGTACCCGATGCTCCCGTCTGTCTTGTCCACGGCGTCGTGTACGAGTGGGAGCTGCGTCACGGTGCGGTAGGCGGCCTCGTAGTGTTGCAGCACCTTGGTCGTGTACCGTCGGAACTCGTAGTAGTGGGCGATCTTGAACGAGTACCGCACCTGGAGTGGCAGTAGTGTGGACTTGGTCAGCGCCTTCTTGTACCGCTTGACGCGCTTGGCCTGCGCTTTGTAATACTCCAGCGCGTAGTTGCGGATCGACGACTCGAGCTTGGCCAACACGCTCGAGCTGCGCACGAGGTCGCGTGCACGCAAGAGCACGATGGTCTTGGAGTCGCTCTCCAGTCGCCGACGCAAGGACGCGAGTCGCTCGTCCGTGACGTTGACGGGCGCGATGCCGACGTCGTCTACTTGCTGCACAAGAATCAACAGCACGCGGCACTCGCGCCCGGAGATACCCTTCTTGATTTGGTCCATTTCCTCTTTGATCGTGGACTCGTGCGTGAGCCAGTCGCGCTGGTTCCAACGTGGATCGAATTCATGGAAGAGCAGCACGACGGCGGGTACCGTTTCGTGGTGTTTCTTGAGCCACTTGGTCTTGAGGATGCCCTGTACGCGGTAGCCGTCGAAATCGCGCTGCGTCTGGTTCGGGAACGTGCCGTGCTTTTCGCGCACTTCCTTTTTCACGGGGAAACGGTGCTCGATCGGCAGCGAGGTCAAGTGCAGTTTAGGGACGAATTCTTCGTTGATACCGCGCACGAGCTGCAGCACTTTTGCCTGCAGCTCACGTGAACCTAGCGCTGCAATCAGGGGGTACGGCGTCTCCTTGAGCTCCGTCCCGTAGCTCTCCATCGTGAGCGTCGTTCACTTTCCCTCTTCGAAGAGGACGATTTTGATACAGCGGATACCGGTAGTGTACCGGTTTGACGTCACTATTTTGAAACTGCTATGTGAAGTTGGGCCCATCCAACTGTTGGGGGAAACTACCGTACCATTCGGCATTGGCGATGCTGATGCCAATGCTCCTCCTTCGCCGCTTGCGCGGCCACGCGACGACGAGGTGGACGCCAGCGCTGCGTTGTATCCACGGAACGTTTGCGTCTGCAATGCCAACGCCGACTGCTAGTGATGCTGCGACGCCGAAAAAGCCCAAGAGACACTACAACGAGCCCAGTCTGCGGGTGCGCATTGTGCCCATGTTCACCGACAACTACGGTGCGCATTGTGATTCACAGAGTACCCAGCTCTCGTGAATCGAACTCAGACTGATTTCACCCAGGCTACATCGTAATTGACGAGATGAATCAGACCATGTTTGCGGTTGATCCGGCCGAGCCGGCAGCAATTCTTCCAGTGCTGAAAGAAGAAGAGGAGACCAAGAAACGGCAGTTCATGGGCATCCTCACGACGCACAAGCACGCGTACGATGGTATATGCATTGCACTGCACAGGCATCTACTGACCCACAGTATTTATCTAGAGATCACACGGCTGGAAATGAGGAGATCGCCGGGGAGTACCCTGGGCTCATGGTGGCTGGTCCAGGCAACGAGGAGATCCCTGCGCGCACAAAGGCACTCAAAGGTGGCGAGAAGTTCAAGATCGGCGGCGTTCAAGTCAAGGCGTTATCGGTGCCGTGCCACACAGCTGGTCACTTGGCCTACCTCGTCACTGGGGATTCGCAGACGCCGCCGCTGCTGTTCCCAGGCGACACCCTCTTCGTTGGTGGGTGTGGCCGTTTCTTCGAAGGCAACGCGGAAGACATGTACCGTGCCCTGTATGAAGTGATCCTGACACTGCCCAAGGACACGCGAGTGTACTGTGGCCACGAGTGAGTTCTAATCTGCCTCGTGTGTTGTATGGTTCATCCTTGGTCTCACGCATGTTTGTAGGTACACCATGTCCAACCTTCGCTTCGCGCTGAGTGTGGATCCGTCAAATGAAGTGCTGCGCGATAAGATTGCGCAGGCCAAGATCCGTCGATCCAAGAACCTGCCTACGGTGCCGTCCACACTACGAGAGGAGATGCAGTATAATCCATTCCTGCGAGTCCACAACGAAGTCATCCGCAACGCCGTTGGTGGCACGGACCCTATCAGCGTCCTGGCAAACCTACGTGCGAAGAAGGACTCATTCCAGTAGTGACTCGTACTGATTCAATCACTCAAAAATACACAGCAACTTCATCACCGTTGCAATGGTGTAACCGACCCCATACAACACAACCGTCGACGAATCATGGGCTACAGCAGCGACTGCTGCCTCGCACCTCCACTTGCATGGCGTCGCCCTATGGACAACCACTTCGACCACGCGTGAGCCGCCAGCCATCGGTAGAAAGCGATGCCAAGTCGCCGTCCACCACCGAGCTGTCCGTGGCACAGCGTACCTGTCTCCAGATCCAGGGTACTCTTCAGCGTCGGCTTGCATCCATTCACTGCGAGGCAAAAGAGGTGACCGGCGCTGAATTGCAGTGGCGCCTGCTCGGCCCCAGGCGGTACTGGTATCGCTCCATCAAGCAGGAGAAGTCGGGAGCCAAGCGATGGGAAGCCAAGCTATATGAACCAGCCTTGCGCAAGTCCACACTTGAACGAATTCGTAGGAGTCTTGTCGGCTGGCACTCACTCTCACGACTCAGTGCGGATGATATCCAGCTTCACTCTCTCGGCTTCTTCGACTCAGAGAAGCAAGCGACTCAAGCATATGCAGCAGCGTTCGCCACACGTGATAGAAGTAACCCATGCCACAGCAGCAAGCGGGCGCCCTTGCCCGATGCACTCGCACCCAGATATCAGTTGACGATGATCTCGGACGCCTTCTCACGGCGGTCGCAAATCGATCGACTGTCGTTGATCTATGAGCTGCTGCTCGATGCATTCGCTGGCCCAGTTCAGCTTCCACAGACCGGGCAGATAAAAAAGCTAGCGTACGTGGGTAGGAACGTCTCCGGGTTGCCACAATGGCGATCGCTTCCGTTCCACGTCACGGTCATCGCCAAGACACCCACACAATGGAAGCCGTGCAAAGACTCAGCGACGCTTCCACACACCGAACGCTTTGGCCTAAGCCACCTCCAGAATGATCGAGGTCTCGTCGTTGATCCTGGAGTGCTTCCCATGCCAAGGGGTCTCGCTGAGCTCCTCGACGACGGTAGCAGTCGCCGGCCATCGAAGCTCCCACACTTCTACCACGGACTACCGGACGACCTCAAGAAGCTCATGAATGACGAGCACGCCACGACTACGACGGACACCCAACCAAGCACGAATGCTTTTGCAGCCAACTCGGAAGCGAGCTTCCTGCCGAGATACGCCAAGCGTCGACGGGAGTTGCTGCTCGCTGCCGTACGGATACAGCGGCTCTACCGCTCCCATACACAGAGCAAGGTGCTTCGATCCATCACTCGACGACATCACGCAGCCACGACTCTCAGCCGAGTGTGGTGGGGCTCCATCGACCGGGCGTTTGCCAACGCGTACCGCACCGTCATGATGGCAGCAGCGACCATCGTGCAGGCCGTGTACCGTTCGTACGTGTCGCGGCAGCAGACGAGAGCCATGCGGAAAGAGATGGAACGAGCCGCACGCGAGATCCAACGGGTCTACCGTGGCCACGTGGGTCGCAAGCGAGTCGCGTGGATCCGCTGCTTGCGGATTAACGCACTGCAGGTGCAGCGAGTAATACGAGGTTTTCTCGGGCGCCAGTGCGCCCGGCGACGGCGCATTGCACACTACAAGCGCCACGTGATCATCCCTGCAGTGATCGATATCCAGCGGGTGTGGCGAGGCTGCCTGGGTCGCCGTATCGCTGCTAGCAAACGGGAGATCTACCGTCGGCTGATCGTTCTTCAGCCGGCTGCCCTGGCCATCGAGCGACTGATGCGTGGGTTCCTCGCTCGCCGACTCGCTCACCGCTTTCGTCGTGCCTGGGCGAGCGCGAGTGTGATCCAAAAGCACTGGCGGTGGTATCGGTATCGAGCAAAGTGGCTCGAGCTGCTGACGATACGCCATCAAAACGTGATGGCCACCAAGATCGGTGCGCTAGGCCGTGGCTTCGTGGCGAGGCGCTTTGTGGCTCGAGAGCGACGACGGATCTACAAGCAACAGGTACTGATACCTGCCGCACTCGGTATCCAACGCGTGTTCCGAGGCCACGTGGTGCGGAGGGCGAACGAGAACATTCGTGATCGAGTGGAGGCGGCCATCACGCTGCAGCAAATGTGGCACAAGCATCGTCGCATCCACACGATCCAGGACCGACTGCGTGGGTTTCGAGAGTCGATCCGCCACGCAGCAGCCACGCGGCTGCAGTACTGGTACAAATGCTGTGTCGCCAAGGGCCTGCTGACCTTCCGCAAGGCAGCAGCGCGAGCGCGGCAGGGCACAGCAGCCGTGGCGATCCAGCGTGCGTGGCGCAGCTACTGCAGTCGCAAACAACTGGAAGCGTTCCGCCTCTGCGCACGTGTGGAGCGCAAGGCACAGGCACTCACACAATGGAACGAGAGTCGAGAAGACATCGAGTTCGATCTCCAGGACGCACGCTCGGATCTGAAGCGGCTGATCAAGTACAAGGCCAAGTCCCTGCGCCGCATTCGCGAGCTCAAAGACATGCGCATCGAGTGGGAGCGTCGCCAGCCCGTCGTGGACAAGGAACTGCGTGAACTGACCCAGGAAGACATCGACCGAGGGTGGGGAGAAGCATTCGCCACGGAGAAAGAGGTCCTTCGCTTCACGCTGGCGCTCAGTGTTGAAGACATGCTCGGTCGGCGCGAGCAGATTCGCGAGTACGAGCGCGAGATCGATGATCTACGGTTGGAGATTGAGGACCTTGAACGGGATATGGAAGAGTGCATTCTAGAGGAGACCATGGAGCTGGAGCGGTACCGGGACATGGAGTTTCAGACAGCGCACAAGATGTACGAAGAAGACCTAGCGCGGCGTGTTCGACTGCAGCGTGTGCGATGGGGGGTGCGAACCAACCGGAAGAACGTCGTGGCCCGCAGTCGCGACGATGTCCAGCTCGTGGAGAAGGAGCTGCTGGTGCAACGCCAAGTGCAGGAGCTCGGAGCGCTTGGGTTTGCTCGCCAGCAGGAGCTGCAGTCCAAGATCGAGCATGCGATCGAGTGCGTTGTGCATGACCGCGCCAAGCAGAGTGAGGTGATGATGGAGATGCGCCGAGATGCCGTCGTGGTGGAAGGATTCGACGCAGCGATCAGTAAGATGAGCACGATCACGAACCAATATTCGTACGAGTACAGGGTACCCAAGCACGACATGAGAGAGGAACACGACTCACTGATGTGCCCAGAGTGTGGACGCATCACGTGCGACTGTGAAGAGCTAGAGGCGAAACGCATCGCCGCGGCGATGGCCACTACCAAGTCGGCCGTGGCCGTTGGGGTGCTGCCAATTGAAACCAAGAACAAGCAGCGCCAGGCGACCAACTATGGCCATCCATTGCGACGGAAGCGGGACTACCAACGGCACGAATGAGGCCCGATCAGGTCTCCATGTTTGTTGTGGTTCGCGTCTTCATCAGGGACGGCTCAACGAGGACTATAGTCCACTGGCTGGGTCCAACTCGGTCGTACGGATCGTAGCAATGCACCCGAGACGGTTGGGAAAAGGAAAACAGTGTCTGAAACGTCACGAGGCCCTCGCTTAGTGTACTTTACCACCAGCGGCCGGACCAAACGGCCTAGCCACTAGTCATCGGACCAGTCCGAGCCTTCTGAGAGACTCAGTGAGGCCGATCGATCGCGCATGCCGCGGAGTTGCTGCAAGCAAACGCGTCAGCTTCAACTCACCAGCCATGAGAAAAATATAACATACCGAGAAGTCGATGGTTGGCGTCGGGTCTTGCGCTTTCGGCGGTGGCGGCGGCGGCTTGGTTGCTCGGCTGCCTCCTTCTTGGTCTTGCTTCTGCTTGAGGTTTCGAATCTGGGCAAGGAAGTCGTTCTACAGCATCGTTGAGAAGCATTAGCACTGAATAGAGATCCAGCTTCATGTGATCATGCTCTCGCGTTTTCGCACCTCGCCATCGTTGGAGTCAGTATCTGAGCCACGACCGCGGACGTCGGGTGTGTCTTCGTCATCCGACATCTCCACTGTGGGCAGCGTCTTTCGTCGGCCCTCGTTCGCATCTTCCATTGGCGGTGGTGGCGGTGGTGGCGGAGGTGGTGGCGGCTGAGACTCTGAGGTCGGCGCGGTCACTTCCTTCGCGGTAAGAACAACAACAGGCTTCTGAGCGCGAGCTCGATCCAGTTCCTGGTCGAGCTTGTCCTGTTTGCCACTGATCGCGGCGAGGCGACGGGCCAGTCGGTCCTTCATCTGGTCTTCGATGGTCAATGGCTTGTCATTCTACACGTCACACGTTGATTAGATCCATCAGGGTGGGAGTGGCTGCACCACTTGTACTTACGGCTCGTGTCTGGAGGCTCGTGTCTAGAGACCGCTCACCTGGCGTCACCTTCTTCAAGCGAACGCTTGGGTTGCGGATTTGAGCAAGCAAACTGGTCATCGGGTTCAGCGGCTCAGCAGGCTCTTCAGGAGCTTCCTCGCCTGGACCTTCGTCGGCAGTGTTCGTTGGAGGTGGTGGTGGCGGAGCATCGTCCTCGAATCCTGGCGGTGGTGGCGGTGGCGGTGGTGCTGAATCATCGTCGTCGCCTCGCGGTGGAGGAGGTGGCGGTGGCGGCTCATCACCTCCGGGTTCATTCAAGTCCACAGGAGGCGCTGGAGGAGGCGGGGGTGGAGCACCATCGGTAGGACCAATGGCAACACCATCCGCGCTGGGTGGTTGTGGGGCACTTGGTCCATCGGCGAAGGCACCGACGGGTGGCAAGTCGGGCAGTGCCTTGTTCTGGTAATGCGACGGCGCGATGGATGCGATCGTACCAGTCTCGACCATGTACGAGTACTCGGCGATGTTCTCGAGGGGCAGATTGGTCGGTACCTTGGCCGAGATGTCTTCCACCGAGCCTGGCGCTGGTCGGAAATCGTAGTCGAGACCGTGGACAGACGGCAAGACGTCGCCCTCGACGATTGTGACGGGCGCCGGTGCCAGTTCCTTGCGTTTCTCTTCTTCGTCTTCGTAGTCGACACCCAGCAGGTTATCCCACGACGTGTACTGCATGATTCCATCCACAGTCAGCATATAATACCAACATCCAGGTTGATATGACACCCTCGTACCTTTTGATATGGATTCTCGCCCGAGTTGAAGAGCAGCACGCTGCCAACGGACGGGATGTACTCTGGCAACCGACCCAGCCCTTCCTGCAGTAGCCATATCTGAGCCTTCCTCACAATAGCATTAAACACTGGACAGCACTGTACCTTGGACATGTCCACTTCGCCTCGGACGGTCTGGCGATATGGGTTCACTTGGTCGAAGAGCTCCAGCACTTCGGCCATCACCTGCGTGCGCTGCGCTGGCGCCATCGCATCCTACATACGTTGTGTGCATAATGATTCGATTCAGATGCAGATGCAGTATATGCCTCGCATTGGAAGGAGGGGACTGTACCGCTGGGAGGAAGTGCATGTCTTCGTCAATGTTGGCCGCGATGACCGGTGTCTCGGCAAACGGTTTGTCATGGAACAGCGTCTTGGTGGGCAGCAGCACCTTGGGCGCCGGGTATTTGGACGTGGAGAAGACAGTGGTAGGTTTATTGGAGGTGCGCCGCGCCGTGATCGCGTTCACTTTGGCTTGGCAGGTGCGGATGCGCTTGTCGATCGCGGCGACGCGCTGTTTTTCTTGCCCCACTTTGTGCGCAAGCCGGTTAAAGATGTCACCTACGACGATATCCAGCTGCGAGAGCTGCTTGATGATGTCCTTGGTCACGTAGGGCGACCGCAGGTCGTCATAGACGCGCTCGATGCCGTACACCTGCGTGGTCTGCATCCTCGTTTTTCTTGCGGATGTCACACGCAAGAAGCGATCACACGACCAAAGAGGTCACTAGCAGTGTTCCAAACTTTGTTTCAGTGACTTCAGTTCGAGGTTACGAACATCCCATCGGTTCGTAACAAGGACGACAACTTCAACTTGCTCGGTGTTTGAAACGAAAAAATGGCCACCAGAGCACTCGTACACTTAGTATCTTCCATTGTTTAACATCGCCGTGGCCTTGAAGCAAAAATCGAGACAGAGAGGAACATGGTCCGAGGGGAACTGGCAGTTCGGGAGCGCCGTCTTGGAGTAGCCTTCGAGCACCGCGGGCGAATGAACTTTGAGCCCAGCGAAAGGTGTGAGCAGCTCTGGGGTGTACCACACATAGTCAAGCACACCCGTGTAGTGGCCTACAGGATAGCAATACCGATCCGTCAAGCCACTATGCATCAGCCACAGAGTCGACCGTCTCACCTGTATAGTTGGTGTACCCTGGTTCCGCCCCAAACACTGAAGCATAGGCGCTGCCGAAACCGATGTGGTGATCGGGGTCCATGTTGCTGAAGAGATCGGTGGGCTGCTGGAGTTCGGGGTGGTCGAGGGACACGTGGTTTTGCATCATGAACTCGTACACAGCGCTGATCGGTTCGCTGTTGAAATCACCGCAGAGAATGATCGGCAGGCGACGAGATAAAGCCACACGCTCAATCTGGACCAGCACACATGGGTCAGAGGATGCGACTGATCAGCGAGCGTATCGGTTCTGTCATTCACCTGCTTGACGAGCGCCACGGATTGCCACAGTTTGACGTCCGGGAACTTGGTATTCGAAAACAAGTGCACATTCGTGACACAGAGAAGCGGTCCAGTCTGCTTACGAGCTGCCAGGGTCACACGGTCAGCAAAGGGTCCCAGCGATGAGAGTGATAGAACGTGTACCACGTACAGACTTCGACGTTCGATGGAATCACCTCCAGCACGACAATCTGAGCGACGTTGTCACGCAACAACCGTGTGCGCATCCGGTTCATGCTGGCGTGGAACGACTGTGGACGACACGCAACGATGAGTGGTAGTTGATCTTGTCTGTATGAGACAACATCAGACATACCTCTCTGTGAGCCATGGTGGCCGTTGGATACGTCATCTCGAACTCGTTGATCGCGGCCGCCACGTACTCGTTCGCAATGTCGTTGAACTTCAACGGGTACTGTTCCTTCATGATGAACCGGTTGCGCTTGTAGAAAAAGGCACACCCGTCCACCTTGCCTTCGAGCCCCATGGATTCACGCGTCTTCTGCAAGTACCAGCCTTCGTACCCCCACTCGGCCATCATCGGATAGAAAAAGCTCTTGTAATGGTCACCTTGCACCTCTTGCAGACAGATAATGTCGGCATTGTAGGCCTGGATCTCTCGCTGAAGGAGCTCGCGACGGAACGACCACGTGAGCGCCCACACGGGGCAATACGGGAACATTTGCCGCGTCGCGTAGATCTCCGACAGCACGTTGTACGTCAGCACACGGAAGACACCGACCTGGCGCAGCCGTGGCGTTGGCCGCTCTTCGTGGATGCTCGCGAGCATTTGTCGCTTGGGCGGGAGTGGTGGGACTGGAGACGCATCAGTTTATCAATCACACGGATCAAATTGATACACGCACGTCCACTCACATGGCAACACGATGCCCGTCTCTACGATCTTGGTCAGCTCGGCGCGTCCATCTCGCCGCACTGCTTTGCACTCGACTCTAATCACGTGGCCAACGTCGTCTGCGCTGGGCGAATAATCTCTTCGCCTGCATCAAGACAGGTCACACACACACACAGTACTATCAACCACGATGCCCGGTTCAAGATAGTGGTATACGTAGTACGTACTGATCGTTTGGAATCTCTATCCACACGTCTTCGCGACGTGGGCACAGCGTATCGAGATTGTGGAGCTGGGACTTCCACGGCAGCGTAGCGTGTTGGCGCAGCAAGAGCTCGACATTCGCGTGCAGTTGCTGGTGCTTATGCCACGCTAATCGGAAGCACTCGGGGCCACAGAAGCACGAGTGGCCTCGCGCCACGCCGAGTCGACAGCACGTCACACACTCGAGCTTGGCAACCAGCATCAGCACATTGCCCTCTCCTCGGCGAGGGCACTCGGCATTCGCGCACGCTCGCCGCATCGCCGACCGGTACCAGCGAAACGAGAGGTCCACGAGCTGGTCATCGATGTCTCCTTCCACCGAGCGGAAGAAAGCGTGCGTCAGCATCTGGCAGCCTTGCACGGGCTGGTCCACACGCAGCGAGATCTTGCCTTCCCCGTGGACGGGGGATCCCTTTCGCGGCGACACCGAGCTCGCATGGCGGCGATTGCGCGACGTCGGTGACTGCACCGGGTGTGGTGACCGCTGCATCAGTGCGTTTTTGTGGCTTTAGCTTTCGTATGGCGCAGTGGACGCCACGAAACACGGCCTGCTATAATAGTGCTCGACTTGTACTGGTTATCTCGGTTCAAACGTCGCAACAATGGATTCAATCGATAGCGCTGATTCGTGACTCTGGGATGAACTCGCAGATGCCTTCAGAGGATGATCTGTGTGTGCGCACGCGAGAGCAATGCGCGACCTCGGCAACGACTGATGGTCTCGTTGTTGGTACGGTTAGGAGCTCCCAAGATGGCATCTGGTTTTTGGAGAGCGCTTGGATCCGTAAATTACGTCAACACGACCAGAATAAATTACAAGAAGCTTCAACATCAAGATATGCTACGTGTGGTCCACACCAAATGTCGATTCTATGGGTACAGTGATACCACCCGCAACCTGAGAAGAAAACGCGCCGCAGATCTCTGCCGCCAGCACCATGCGCGCTTGGTACTACACGAGGTAGACGCGTCCTGGCGCCGCGCTTTAAGTGCGTTGTACTCTCCATTCATGCTCCTCTCCATGTGCTCAGATACGGCGGGCCGGCGGTCGTTCAACGCGGGGAGCTCCCCGACCCGGAGCTCCGCGATTCGCACGACATCATCGTCCAAGTCTACGCCGCGGGACTCAATCCAGTCAGTCCTGCAGCGATCTAACTATCCATCGCGTCATTCTCTCATGCTCTTTCGGTCGTGTCTGTGTGCGCAGATCGATTACAAGCGCCGTCAAGGCGCACTCAAGCTCATCATGAACGACAAATGGTAGGACACGCACGAATCAATCCACGGCCTTGCGTTCATTCATTCTTTTGACCTACACAACGCTTCCAATAGGCCAATGGGGGTTGGCTACGATGTATCTGGCGTCGTGGTTTCCTGTGGCGCGAGCGTCACCAAGTTCCGCGTCGGCGACCACGTGTTTGCGATGCTGCCGCACGACCGCACGGGCGCCTTGGCCGAGTGAGTACCTCGTTCATCACTACAGTAGTGGGCAATGGAACAATGTACCAACACTACACTGCCTGGTACCTGATGTCTGGTGATCGATAGCCAAGTGGCTGCACATGAAAAGTTCTTTGCCAAGAAGCCCAGCAATGTCAGGTAGGTCAATACACTGAGCACAACCGCGTGGTTTCTTCGACTGACGTGTCTCTCGATCGACTCAGCCACGTGCAAGCCGCGAGTCTGCCCCTCGTGTCGCTTACGTCGCTGCAGGCGTTCCGTCTCGGGCGACTGGAGGAAGGAAAGAAGGTGCTGGTGACCGCAGGGTACGTGTCCGTCACGCCATGCTCGTGCGCCGATCTCTAGAGAGATGCTGATTTTATGTGTGGTGTATGAATATGTTGGTAGTGCTGGTGGCGTCGGCTCGGTCGCGATCCAGATCGCCAAGCACCACTTCAAGGTATGATTTCGTCGTTAATACGTGCACAACGAACCCACGGCTCTCGTATCGGACTGGATCATTATTCACAGGCGGCCAAGGTGGCGACGACAGCGAGCTCGCGCAAGATCGACAAGCTCAAGAGCCTGGGAGCCGACGAGGTCGTAGACTACACGCGTGAGAGCTTTGAACGTGAGCTGGCCGAGTACGATTTCGCGCTCGACTGCACGGGCGAGGTACGTCGGTACCGATTCTATTGATGCTGGCTGTGGACGGGATCACTGATACGACCACGCGATCAGGCGACGCGGTGTTTTGAGTGCATCACTCGCAACGGGTCTGTCGTGTCGATCGCCGAGACGCCAAGCCGCCGCGTGCTGCGAGGCAAGGAGGCCTATGGTGTCCACGTCTCCCGCGTGGTCGGCCTGATTCTCGACTGTCTGAGTTACTCGGTGGCGCGGAAGGCGCGTGAGGCCCAGATCGAGTACGAGTATCTCTTCAGCATTGGCGACGGTGACATGCTCGACGAGGTGCGCCAAATGTGCGAGGCCATGACGCTCGTGCCCGTCGTCGACCGCGTCTTCACGTTCGACAAGGCGGACGCTGCAATTGAGTACTTGGAAGCTGGCCACGCGACAGGCAAAGTCGTCGTCAAGGTCGTGGACAATTCCGAGCCCAGCACGCAATCGGCGTAAACCTGTTTTTGGGCAGTGACGAAAATCGGTAGTCTGCACACATGTATCCGAGTTAATCAGTTTTTTTCAGCGACAACATATCACTGTTGTGGTCCCAAGCTTTAGTTCACCGAGCCGTAAGTAAACGATCGTTGCTTGAGCCTCGAGCTGTAGAGCGGCTTCGGGGTGGCGTTCACGGCGCTCTTGATGGCCTCAGTCGCGTCGTGCTGTTCCGTCTTTTGCCTCTGTGTCGTGAGCACCAACGCCGTGCCGCCGAGTACCAGCACAGCACCGAAGAACGTCGATGGTCCTGGGACAGCGTCCACACCAGCGATGATTCCCATCACGTTTGCGGCAATTGGCTCGAGAAGGCACACGACCGAGATGACGATCGGGTCAAAGTACTTCATGACGCTGATGTACCCCATCGTACCGATGAGATCCACGATGAACACCAGGTAGAACGCGATCAGCAGGCGATCTGGCAACGGATTGATCCACCCAAAGAGTCCTGTGTGGACGTCGGCCGAGAACTGGATGTCCGCACCGCTGAACAGCATCGCCAGAAGCAGACACACAGCCGAGATACCCGTGAGGCAGCACAGGAAGAGCACGAGGTCCATATTCGGACGCAATTTCTTGGCGTTCATAAAGTACGCAGCGCCTCCGAGTGCGCCCACGAGAGCGATCAAGTCCCCGTACGCCGATGGAGCCACCACGTTCTCACCTCCTGCCGCTGTGGCATCCATGGCTGTGATTGCGCCACCGAGTACACCGATCGCAGCACCGGCGCCTTCAAAGAGAGCCACGGTCTGCCCCATCAGCAGCTTGACACCAACGATCAGAAGTGAGTGCGTGTTGTTGAACAGCGTCGCGTGGCCGACGGATGTGAGCTGAAGGGAGATGGCAAACGACGCGAGGTAGAACGAATACGACAAGCCCGTAAGCAGCATTGTGGCCACCAGGTCGCGTGTCACTTGCGGAGGGCCATTGCGACGCATCGTCATCACCGCCAGCGGGAACGACACGAGGCACGTGCCGCTCTGCCGCCAGAAGAGCTTGAGCAACGGCTTGACGTTGTCTTCCATATCTAACGCCACGCCGACAGAGGAGACGGTGAGCAAGCTGGTAAGCAGCAGCAGGTAGCCAATGAACGGCACGCGGCGCTTGACGACGACCGTGACCTCGAAGCTGTCATCATGCCCTCGCGTTTCCAATGAGATCTCTTGGATGTCACTGGGGAGAATCTGGTGGCGAGCGAGTGCAGGCGATCTCGGGGTCAGCAACTCCTTGCCAGGCACGGCCAGCATGAACTGGGACCCACTCGCCATCGGCGTGGTCAAATCTGGTGCCATCTCGATCAAGTATGCATGGTGCTGGGTCTGACTCGACGACAAGTTGTCCACCGTGCGTGATGCCTCGTCGTCCATGGGGAAGGAGATCACGAACGAGTCGTCGCCGTTGCCACCGTCGACAAACGACGGCCCTCGTGAGAGGCCGGACCGTGTGGAGTCGAGGAAAGTTGGCTGGCGAGAGAGCAGGAGAGGCGTGGCGCTCTCAATGTCGATCGGCCCGTCGTCACTCGTGTCCACCGGTCGGTCCGCGTTCGCGACGCCCACGATGAAGCCGTCGAATGCTCTGGCCGGGTCCGTCGCGCCAGCGACACGCAGTGAGGCGTCCTGGTCGATCGCCGAGATGCCGATCACCACGTTCTTCGTGAGCGACGGGTCGTTGTGGAAGATGTGCTGCGGCGTCGTGGCGAGGAACACCGTCCATGGCGAGGCTAGCACGTCGACGCCGTCGCTGTCCTTGGTGAACGCGAGCTGCTCCTCCGTCTCAATACTGAACCACGTGTCACCCATCGTCCGCGCGTACGCGAGCTTGTCGTACTTGGTGAAAAAGTTGAGCGCGTCGGCCAGCGAGAAGTAGCTCATCTTGGCCGCGAGGTCGTCCAGCGCATCAAAGATTGCGACCGAGCAGAGGAACAAGCCTGCCTCCACGCCGTCGTACTTGGCGAGCTCCCGTCCAATCTTGGTGATTTTCTCCGTACCTAGCTGCACTTTGACCGTCGTCTCTGGCAGTCCCACGAGCCCGACAATGTCGGTCTCGACCAGCACGCACGCCACGTTCTCATACAGTTCGTAGTTCATGAAGCGCGTGACGATGGCCTTGTCAAAGATGTGGTCGGCCGTGTGGATGAGGAATGGTCCATGCGTGAACAGACTGCGTGCCGCGAGAATCGACCGCGCGTGGCCATCCCGGTTGTCGGGGCCGAGGTCGAGGAACTCGATGACCATCTTGGTGTAGTACGGCGTGCGCTTGACTGCCTGGATGATCTTGCTACCGCCAGCAGCCACCGAGATGACCACACGCTCGATGCCTGCGGCGTAGAGTTGTGTCAGGATGTGGCCGATGATGGTCTGCGCACCCAATTGGATCAGACACTTGGGTTGCGCCTCCGAGTCAAGCGACGACGGCCGCGCCGCCGCGGTGAGCAGCGCTTGCTTGCAGAGGGTGCTGCTGCTGCTGAATGGCGGAGGTGCTGCTGCTCCTGATACGGATTGCGGCGTGGGCGCCGTGACGGCGATGAAGGAAGTCGCGCGTCGTGAAATGGGTTCAAACAAAGGCGGGTCGAAGTGGGCAGGCTCTGAACCCGCGTGCTGGCCGACGGCCTCGAAGGGCACGTCCTCACCCGCGTCCACGATGACGCCGTGCATTTCGGAGAGCGTGGGATGCGCCTGGAAACCCGAGACGAGCTCATGCTGGTCGATGTGAAGCAAGTGGCTGAGGCGCTCGAGGTCGAGCGCGTAGACGGAGGTGGGCACCTCTGCCTGGAGCTCGGCGGGGCGGCGCTGCACCACCATGATTGAGGATTGACGACTGGCGAAGGGAGCGATGGGAGGAGCTGCAAGCGGGGCGGGATAGATGTACACGGACGGTGATGTTGGTGTGACTGTCCAAGGATCGGATGTGAGCGCAGACAGTTTTGGAGGTCACGCGAAGGTTACTTGAAACAGAAGAGATGGCAAATGTGTCGCAAGAATGTCGACTGAGGAAGGGTATGTTGTACGAAGGTTGCGTGAACGAAAGGTTTTTTTTTTTTTTTTTTTTA